>JAOTOM010005095.1:660000-931708 GCA_034440615.1 Ashinkailepas kermadecensis
AGGGTACCTTCGTAGGAATGCCAATGCCTATCTACCTTAGTCATTGACATAGGTGCTAATTTTATCTTCTTTTTCAGGGGGGGGGGGATGGCGGAGCATCTTCTGATATCAGGGTGATCTCCATACAGGTGCTGCTAGCATACTAGATTTTACTATGTATGTACCGACTTGGATTTTCAAATCTGGCATTCAAATGTAGTAAAGATTTCGAAAGAACGCAATGCTTTTGTTATTAAAACACACGACATGAATCTCGTTTTTCATCAATCCTGGCAGAAGGTGCGTGAACTGGCTGGTGATTTCAAAGGGATGCGAACACGGAGAAAGGATAAGAACCACTGGCCTAGAGACCGACATTTGACTCGGTTATAAATAACACGAACATACTATCGCAGTATTTTTTTTGGCTACATGACCATTGCAGTCGATGAGTCGTTTAAATCCCGGCGGTATCTTTGGACATTAGCATAGTTTATGTGTATTTTTCTTCAAACCCGCATTGCTTGTCAAAAGTCATCACCTCGTCTTCAAATGACACGTAGCTCATTATTTGATGACACTTAGCAACAGGTTTTCTGTCTGTTACATTTAATCTGACCGCCTCCTTGAAATTTTAAAAATATTTCCATAAATACTATAGTTTATAGGGATTGAGCTGACATCAGCTCAATTTCTATAAAATATAGTAATTTTGGACATATCTTTGCAATTTTAAGGAGACGGTCAGATTAAATGTAACAGTGATACATCATCATGCTCCTTGCAGCCTCATTGAAACACATAAAACGCATTGAAGAGGTTTTTATCTGGTTCTAGTCCATTCGAAATCAGGTGCCGCTCAGCCATCTCCGATCCAGACTTTCTGCAGAATGGAGAGTGCCACAGAGAAACTGTAGACCACCAGTTTTATATAGCATCATGATCAATAACCTTTTCGTCACGGACATGCTTGCCAATTATCACATTCCCTGTTTGCGGGCGAGAGCGTAATTTGGTGCTCCGATAAAGTTACGACCATCGCTTAAGTCGACTCGACCTCTTAAGTCGACTCCAAAGTGCACTCGGCCGCGTATATTAATGGTTCATAAAATACCGTTTCAATTGTCCGCCCGAAAATCTGCAGCAATATTTTCTAAAGTAAAACTACCCATGCCAAAAGCATCGCTTAACCTCGGGAAAAATAATGTACTTTTTAACAAGTACTTTAAATTTCTGAGTGTCATTTTTGATCCCAGGCTTTCCATGCATGAATACATCGAACACGTCCAGAACAACCGACTGAATTGATTTCGCTGCATTACTTCTTCATTATTTGGGTCCGATCGTCGGACAGCTTTACGACTGTAGAAATTCTTCGTCCCTCCCATCATTGAATATGGCTTGGTAGTTTATGCTGGTGTCAACACCTCCTTGAAAATTTGGCCACCATTCAAAATAAATTCCTCCGTTAAGCACTCAGTGCAATGACTACTTCTCCCATCAATTCTTTAGAAGCCGGCGCAGGAATTATCCCATTAGTTATCCGTCGAATGCAACATACACTTAGGTACGCCTCCAAAATTAAATTGCAGGAATACCAACCCACACACACATCATTGCAAGTTCTTTCAAATTTACAGTGATCACTTAGGCCCATCCGAAAAACGATCTGCCCTCACAATAGCTTCTCGAGTCAAAATATTTTCTGCACAACCTCATTTCACTATTCCACTCGTTACTGCTCTTCCTCTACGCACCACCCCACTGCACTGCGGCAAATGGCCGAACGATCCGTTTTTATCTGACCACCACTCCAAAATCATGGCTTCGTCCAGCATATGTTAAACAAAAATTCCACCAATTTCGGTCTGGTTATCGTCCTGTTTCTTTCGTTTTTACCGAAAGCTCTAAGGAAGCCAACCTCAAAGGAAACGACATCGATTTAAGAACACACAAAAAACAACATAGTTTCCCACGGAACCTCAATTTTCATCGCCGAATTGGTTATTGCTTTTACGACACATCGGCCGTTGAGTCATGTAGCGTCGCCAATCTCTCACGCCGATTGGTCGCCGGCGAAGAGTAGCGACAGGTGAGACTCGAAACCACAATCTTTCGATTGTGAGACATCGCCGAATTAAATGCCATCGTCCTTGCCCTACGTTATATTTGCAATCATTTCCTCTGTTACCTTGGGCGCAAAGTCGTCATTTGTTCAGACTCCTAATATGTTTAAAATCCTTTTCTTCATTTTCTTTTTATCATCATTGCCATATTTATAATGATGAAACACTAGAAAAACTTCATCTAATCAGTGTGAAGGTCTGTTTCCTGTGGGTGCTCAGTCACCGTGGCGTCCCAGGAAACGAAGAAGCCGACCAATTAACAAAATAATAATTACAGCTAACAAACACCATAGAAGTTCCACAACATTTTGGAGCAATTAATAATCAATACAACAGAGCATTCAACATTTTTGTAACCAACAATGAATTTCAACCAAAGCGATACCCAATCACGACTCATCAAACCTATCGTGGATCCATGGATATCATCTATTCAAATCAACCGTCACGGAGAAAAAGTCCCACGACGGCTCCGTAAAGGACATAGGGGAGACCGGGTCTAGTTGATACACTGGATGGTTCATACGTTGTCTCTAGTTATCTTGGTTCATACAACAGCATTTTCTCCGAAAGTATGAAGCCTGTTGCCATGGCTACCACACATGTTGCTACTGGCACGCTCTTCTAGCGGCAAAAAACAGGCGCAAGTCCTTTCAACCCGCGGCTGCGCAATGGTGGCGATGTGGCACATTTTTGGAGCGAAAGTAAAGTTTCCATGTCTTTGCTTCGCCCTTAATTTCTCATTTGTCGCCCACTTGCTAACTTTTTAGTTGTTTGTTATCACTGCCATGTTCTCTCAGCTTTGCAACGGTGACGTGCTTTTATCGTTTGACACTACACTGTACTCGCACTGTTGCATAACATGTTGCAGCTTGCACGATAAAACCCGCGGGTTAAGTTGATGCAGCCTGCATCAACTTAATCAGCCTATATCAACATCAGCCTGGATCAACGTTTTGTGGACTGGTAGTGATATAAAAGAACCACAAATTGCCCGTTCTTTATTAAGGTGTTTGCAAAACAAATGTTTCAGGATAATCTTATTCATTATATCTACGGGCATTTCTCACCCAACGGAAAAGACTGAAAGAAGGAAAAGGTGCAACCATGGAATGAACGTTTGCGCGTTCCATAAATGGCGTAAACCTGAGCTATAGTCAGCCAGGACTCAAACCAGCGTTATTACTGTAAGCATGAAATATGGACCTTTCAGGTGGCGTAAGCTATTGCCACCTATGGATGTCATATGTTATTTAACTTACATTTTATCAACTTACCCCATCGTCAGTAACAACTTAAACATATAGCGGGGTAAGTTGATGAACCGGTAGTTGCACGATGTTTTGCTCTCTGGTAGAAAGCCCAGATGACGGCACAGACAATAATTATCTGGGACGGTACTAGAAGCTTTAGGCTTGGCATAGGTGTAGCTATCTCCTCGTTACACTGCCAAAGTGAGGAGTTATTTCGAATTTCGCCAAAATCGTATCAACTAGACACGGTCTCACCTACATTCCTCACACGATTTATTTATACAGCTTCACCTCCGCCTTCATGCCCATCATGCAACCAGGGGTCATAAAAGCACTGATGTGGCCATATCGAATCCTATCGAGTACTGGTTATGTGGTTTTGAAAAGTATTCGAGTGATAAAACAGACAGACACGCCAGACACACACCGGAAAAAAATTCGTACAGGTCAAATGCAAACTACGCTCCTGGTTGATGGAATATATACCTCAGGTTAATCATAAAGAAATAATGTACCAGTTTAATTCCTTGATATTTCGCGACAAAAAACCGACATAGCTTCATCCGATATGGGGCACTTATTCATCCCTACCCTAATTAATTATCCCGGACATTTTCATCTTTGGCCAAGGATTAAAAAGCTTCGATTTAATTAGATATTACTGATTGAAACTTTGTTCAGGAGACCTTTCCAACCATACTCTCTTTTAGCGATAGTGCTGCCAATACATCTGGGTGCATCAGATTTACTGAAAATTGTTTGGAGGTGCAGGATATGAAAATTGCGGGCTGCAGTTCCCTTGTTAATCCAACGAAATATGTTGCTGTGTTACATCTAAAAATTCGCCCAGGAGCAGTTTTACTAACTGTAAATTTGAAGTCCTGAAGCATCACCAGCCTGAATCTTATAGTTCACATCTTCTTCAAAAGCAATCATGTCAAAGTACTAACATATCAAAATAAGTGAGATTCTCTTAGCTTCCGCCAGGGGACTAAGGGGCTAGGCATTGCTTCCGCCGGGGGCTAGGCATTGCTTGTGCAAGGGGAGGTGCTCCAAAGTCTAATAGGTTCTGCCGCCAGTACACTCCGAGCATAAACTTAATATGTATTTTATTAAGAATGCCAGCTTGAAGTGACTTCATCAGGAGACCGAGTGATGCGTTTACTTTTGAAGTAACATGATTAACGTCAGCCAAATATCAGTCGTGTGCCAAGAAGCGTCTTGCTTCTGAAAACAAAACAAAAATGTTGCCTTTGACTAGCCGTTGCACAGGTATCACGGCAGATGAGCCCTGCTGCAGACGCCCCTCGTCTGACCTGTTTCTCCTCGGGTAATGTGTTCACGTCGCTCGTCTGACCTGTTTCTCCTCGGGGAATGTCTTCACATCGCTCGTCTGGTCGGCAATAAGTCTCAGCAGATGAGCTTCTGTTGCGGCCGCCACTCCAGACGAAATTCCAGACGGCTGCCGCGCGTCGGTGGACCGTGCGACCCGGACGTTCCGCGGCGGCGTGGCCCAGACGGCTGCCGCCGGCACCCCCCCCCTCCCCAGCCCCCGCCACTCCCAGCCCCCGCCCCACACATGGGGGATTTAAGCAGCGGTGATCCGGGGGACTGTGACACCAGTATGGAACCTACCCGCTATATCGCATAGACCTTTCAGTTCCGGACTACTTGTGCAAAAGGCACATCTCAGGTGATTTCAATTCAATTCGGTGAACACTAGAAACTTAGTAATGGCTCCACATAAATAACCTGATGCGTATGATGTATGCTCAATTTACCAAACATCCTTGCAAGCTCGCGAGCCAAAGCGGTCTACGATACAATTGCCTGAAATATGGCGGGGAGAGAGATTGAAATATTATATATATATATATATATATATATATATATATATATATATATATATATATATATATATATATATATATATATATATATATATATATATATATATATATATATATATATATATATATATATATATATATATATATATATATATATATATATATATATATATATATATATATATCTCTCTCTCTCTCTCTCTCTCTCTCTCTCTCTCTCTCTCTCTCTCTCTCTTACTGAAGAAAAGTGAAAATCTATGATCATGAACGGTCAATCGGATGTATCTTTGGAAAACAGCAAAAACGATTCAGGATTTAATTGCAGGTCGTTGCAATTTAGAAGCAAGCGAAGTTCATTGAAATTGTCTGGAAAATAATTTTGATCATTTGGGTCATAATCGCAAAACAGCTTTCACCTCAAAACACGGCGTTCCAGCCAGCACGTTACGCGTCGAGCGCGGACATTAGCCGCCGGCCATCGGGCGGCGAAACTAGCGCCGCCAATCGGCCGGCGGGGGAACTATAGGCAAAGCGGCCCGACATTGTCATAAATTCAACAATACCAAGAAACCATGCAATGAGTGTAAAAAATAGTACCAGCACTGCGTTGTAATGCCATGAATTCGGCGAACGTTAAGCTTAGTTGCGATCATCTTGTTGTAAAATTCGCTTCGGGATTTGCACTCCCAAAATAATGTCGTCATTGATCCATCCACGAATCTGTAATTGTTTGCCGCCATATCAAGCAAATGGGCGACGAATCTCAAAAAGTTGCAGCACTGCCTTGTAATATCATGAATTCGGCGAACATTAAGCGCAGTTGCGGTCATGTTGTTGAAAAATTCGGTTCGGGATTTGGACCACCAAAACAATGCTGTCATTGATGCGGTTTGCAACATCAGTGGATTGACGACGTGCTACTTTCAACCCCAAAATTCCGACACCAATTTTTGCGCAAGGACATCCGGAATACAATACATGTAAAGAAAAACATTTGAAATTGATTGCCCCAGTAAGGCACATTTACAAAAAACGTATCAATTTGATCACATAATCGATAACTAGCGACCCTGGCGGTGGTCCTAGTCGTGGGTTCTGCATCCACGAATTTATAATTGTTTGCCGAAATATCAGATAAATGGGCGAGGAATTTTTAAAGTCGCAGCACTGTGCTATGCCATGAATTCGTCGAACCTTAAGCTCAGTTGTGATCATGAAAAATTATGTTCGGGATTTGGACCCCAAAAATAAGGCCATCAGTGATATATGCACGATTTTTTTAATTGTTTGCCGCATTATCAACACAACAGATGATGAATGTCCACAAATCAAGAACTACGCTGTAATGTAACTTTGGCGTTGGGGACCACTAACATTCAGAGTATGGTTCCGCGCCCGCCATATTATGAATGGCACGCGGTCGGGGACGAGCCACGGCCGCGGGCGTCGCCGCGGCGCCGGCATCCCGCCGCCTGTGGTGGAAAATTGTTTCAGAAGACATTACGCAAAGCAACAATATGCGCAATATATCACTGTAAGTGGCAATGAAATTGACGTCTGAAGGCAAGCTAACTTTCATAAATGCACTACGCATCATATTTTATGGAGGCAGTCTCATAAATTGTAACTCTATTCTTCGCTCACACACTAGTGAGCATCCGGGCGCGCCTGTCGCGGGCGCATATTTCAGAGTTCTTGAATGTCATCAGGAACATACCTGTTTTCTTTCTTTACTTTACTTTCCTTACTTTACTGGATGTCCGCATTAACATTGCGTCTGACGCCTAACGATATGCGACACTGCAGAGGCGCAGCCAGTATTCTATTAAGGGGGACCAAGCAAAATCTCACTTATCGAGACCTCGTTCGGCGTGTTTTGCGCGCTGAAACATTCTCGTTTTGCGTGGTGCAAATCCCAATATTTCTTGTTTTATCTGATGTATTTTCTTAGGAGGCCGCAGCTGCGCCTCTGCGCCAGTGCATCCCCTGTAGATCATATGGGGGGGGGAGGGGGCGCATTGCGGACTGTTGGTGACCCATCATGTGGCCGCCGTAGCCCAGTAGCCGCCGTAGCCCAGTGATCGACGTAGCTCGAGACTGTGCCCTTGACCGCGTTGCTGGCCGTCTGACCGCCTCAAGTGGCGCCGTTCTGACCGGCGGGGAGAACTGGTGCACGGCGGCCGGCGCTGGCTGGGTTGGTGCCCGGCGGCGATATCAGAGGCGCGTCACGGCAGCACTGAGACAGCCGCAACCCACCCCCGTCCCTCCACCGTCAGAATCCTCACGTGCCCAGGCGAGGCGCAACGTCTCGTGGTAAGGGCCGCTGTGCTTTCGGGAGTTAGGCAATGTGTTTGTAGCTTCTGACAAGTATATTGTTAGGGGACGAGTGGTCTAGGGGTAAGATGCTCGTTTCACAATCGAAAGGTTGTGGGTTCGAGTCTCACCTGTCGCTACTCTTCGCCCGCGACCAATCGGCGTGAGAGATTGGCGACGCTCCATGACTCAACGGTCGACGTGTCGTAAAAACAATAACCAACCAAGTATATTGTTCATGCAAAATCAATGGTCAATGCACAGGACTGGAAGAAACCAAACCACCGTACTGGAATTCAAGGTAGAAACGACCAAGCACGTCGCCAAGGTATTCTCAGCGGTGCCGTACCAAAGGGTGGAAAAGGGAGGAAAATCCTCGCTCAAGAGGCGGTAGACGCCGAAGAAATAATGGGCCGGGACCACAAGACGCTCCAGAGTCCAAGAAATGCCAGTTAGCCCCCAAACATTGGCGTCGATGGCTCGAAATAAGTTGAGCAGGACCACGAAAGCTCGCGCCGGAGGCCGAAAAATAGTGCCGCCCCCCCCCCTCCCCCAAGTAAAAAAATCGCAATGGGACTTTAAGATTTTCGTCTGGACCACCAAAATTCGCGTCAAGGCCTCCGCTTTCTACAGTGGAGCCCGAGGACTCATGCTTGGGCCGTCAAAATCGTATCGGACCCCCAAAACGCGCTGGAAGCACTGACAATTCTCATCGGGGCCTAAATATATTAACGTTAATGTTTAAGCTAAGTACGGCGAGGCCCCGATAACTCACGCAGGGGACTAAAAAAAAACATCGCCGGACCCCCAAAATTCCCGTCCGGCCATGAAATATTCGCGTCGCGGCTACCAAAAAACTACAGCGGGCCTCTAAGAACTCCCGCAAGGACCTCGATCACGCGGGGTCCTGAAAAATCGTGCTGGGGCCCAAAGTTCCATTCGGGGTCCCAACAAAAATTTTTGGTTGGGCCTCAACTAAGTACAGCGGGGTCCCGAGAACTGACATCCAAGCCACAAAACCGCGCCGAGTCCCAAACAATCGTCCTGGGTCCACACAAATTTTCGTTGGGGCCACCACGAATTCGAGTCAATGACCCAAATAAATACAGCGGCGCCCCGAAAACTCACGCCGTGTCCCCCTAAAATCGCGATGGAGCCCAAAATTCAGAACGGAACTCCAAACATTTCCGTCAGGGATTCAAATAAAAACAGCGAGGCCTCGAAAACTCCCGGAATAGCCCCACAACTGACGCCAGGGCTCCAGAAATTCGTGCCTGAGCTCGAAAGATCGTGCCAGCCCAGAAAAATCACACTTGGGCACAAAAATAATCATCATAAATATAGCGCGGTCACAAATATCTCATTGGGATGGAAAAAAAATCAAGCCGGGCCCCCGAAGGCAAACAAGGATTCCGAAAAAGAAATATCATTGGCCCTAGAAATCGATCCGGAACCAAACAACGCGCCAGAGGCCTCCACAAATCGCATAGAGCACAACAAAAAACGTAGCGCGACTCGAAAACAGCCGCGGGGCACACAAATATGGCGCCGTAGGCTCGAGAAATAACGCCGGGACCGACCATAAAAAATACAGAAGACGTCCGGAAGAATCACGTCGAGCCCAGAAAGCTCACGTCGGACCCCCGGAACCATGCGCTTGGTCCCGGTAAATCGTGCTGGAACCCCAAGAAATCGCGCCGGCGCTCTCAGTAACGTCCTAGGGCCAAAGCAATTTGCGACGGGGACCCCAAATAAACGCACCGGGGCCCTACAAGGCTCACGGAGTCTCGCAAAAAGCGTCAGGGCCTCAAAACATGCGCCAGAGCCCTAAATAAGCACACCAGTAGCTCTAAAAAAAACACACGGAGACCCCTGCGGAGGCCCCAGTGCGATTTTCCTGGCCATTGCGAGAGTTTTCGAGGTCTCGTTGTATTTCTTTGTGGTCCCCGACGCATATTTGTGGGGCCCCGGCAGACATTATTTTGTTGCCCTTAAGCGATTGCTTGGGCCCCAGCGCGAGTTTCAGGGCCAAGCTGTATTTATTTTGAGTTTCCGACACCAGTTTGTGGGAACCCGATGGAATTTGTGTGGCTACGACGGATTTTTGGGCCTCAATCGCGATTTTTGGGACCTCCGGCGCGAATTTTTTGGCCCCGGTGCGGGTTGTCTGGGCCCAGCTGTATTTATTTCGGGTTCTCGCAGACTTTTTCGAGGATCCCGACGGAAATTTGTGGGGGACCGGCGCCATTCATGGGAACCCCGACGCCATTCTTTGGACCCAGGCGCCATCTTAGAGAACCACCACCACTCAGGGGAAATTTTATTTATTTCCTCCTTCGGTCTGCCACTGCCTCGGACAGGAAAACAAATTGACACCGAACAGATTTTATCCACCAAAACAATTCACATTTTAATGTTTATTTTAGTGTCCTTAAATATTATACTGGTACCGTGACATTTCTAAGCGAACCAAAAATATACCTAAAACTACCGAATTAGAAAGAGTGTTTACATCGGTCCTGTACTATATAGGTAATACATGTTTACTTTTGTAACTCCAATATTAGCGCATTTAAACCGTTCAAAGGCGTTTAAAGAAATAATAACAGTAAAAGAACACAAATCCGCATATTCATCGCTTTTATAAGGCAAATGTGTGTAAAAGGAAGATTAAGATAGTAGTCGCGCAGGATTATTTCTTTGGATAAATGAGGATTTCTTTTCATAGTCGACGACCGCAAACTTGCGCGCCAATTCGATCGAACCGATGCCTTTTTGAAATAATAGTCCTTCGTGTTGGTGTTCGCCGACGTTCGTCGTACGTCACTTTCCATGGAGGAGGGCTCAGGGCCCATGCCCCCAGTGTCTCCGTGTATCCGCTCCTGGTGGGTATAGGTAGATAGGCATGTATGTACTCAGGGGCGCAACTAGGATAATGTGACGGAGGGGTTAAGATTTTGAGGGGCCCCAGCCTACAGCAAATTTTGAATCTGAGCGGTGAGGGACTCTGCGGAGACTGCCCCTACCCATGGCAGGCTGGCAAGCACAGTGTGGATCAATAATAGGACAAGGCACTCCTCGGTGCCCAGTTCCTCGTCCCTTGTCTGTCGGCTATGCGGCTAGGAGGGGTAGCCACGGCTCGCGGGGGTGGTCCCCGAACAGTATCCACGGTTCGCAGGGGTGGTCCCCGAAGGGTAGCCACGGCTCGCAGGTGTGGTCTCCGAACGGTAGCCATGACTCAGAGGGGTGGTCCCCGAGCAGTAGCCACGGTTCGCAGGTGCAGTGATAAATTATTCGTGAAATAGGGTGGAATATACCACTTTCTGAGCACTGAATAGACATCCTTTCCAAGGAAGTATCGACATCCTGCATGTTGATTTGTGCTTATGAAGTCTCCGTCACCCATTTCTAAAAGTATTTCCTATCATGTTTATGCTTAACATTATGGACTGTGATACACAAGCATCTCGTAACACAATTCCAGGTACTTAGAAAATGTATGATGAAGTCTGCTAAGCAATGCCATCTGATGATAGCATGCTATCGCAATCGTTGTCGTCGTTGGTATGTGCATCCATATATTAGTTGCCCCACACATTAAATGAAAAACATGCACTTATGAGTACACTATTGGCTAAAAATTGAGTGAAGAACTGAAATGATATTTTGGTTGGCATTATTTCGTGACACATTTCGACATCCCACTGAACTCGTTTCGACACCTCACACTGCGAAAAACCATTATTTTAACACTGCGCAGGTGTGGTCCCCGAACGGTAGCCACGGCTCGGAGGTGTGGTCCCCAAACGGTAGCCACGGCTCGGAGGGGTGATCCCCAAACGGTAGCCAGGGCTCGTGGCTACCGTCGGGTCGGGGTCAGCCCCTGGCTATACTAGGTCAGGTTCAGCCCGTGTGACTGGGTCGAGAGCCAATTCCAAGGACTTGGTCCAACCTGTGACCAGGTCGGAGTTAGTCCCTGGACCGGGCTGAGTCAGGTCTGGTCTGTAGTCAGGTCAGGGTCAGTCTGTGCACCGGGAGGGACCGGGGTGCCTGATCACGAGCCAGATCTGTCCGGTGACCAGGTCGGGGTTAGTCCCTGGACCGGGCCGAGCCAGGTCTTACCCGTGACCTGGTCGGGGTTAGTCCCTGGACCGGGCTGAACCAAGTGTGGTCCGTGACCAGGTCGGGGTCAGTCCCTGGACCGGGCCGAGCCAGGTCTGGCCCGTGACCAGGTCGGGGTCAGTCCCTGGACCGGGCCGAGCCAGGTCTGGTCCGTGACCAGGTCGGGGTTAGTCCCTGGATCGGTCCGAGCCAGGTCTGGCCTGTGACCTGGTCGGGGTTAATCCCTGGACCGAGCTGAGCCAGGTTTGGCCCGTGACCAGGTCGAGGTTGGTCCCTGGACCGGGCCGAGCCAGGTCTGGCCTGTGACCAGGTCAGAGTTAGTCTGCGCATCTGAGTGGGGCCGGGGTGCCAGCCGAGCCAGGCCTGGTCCGTTGACCAGGTCGGGGTCAGTCCCTGGACCGGGCCGAGCCAGGTCTGACCCGTGACCTGGTCGGGGTTAGTCCCTGGACCGGGCTGAACCAAGTGTGGCCGGTGACCAGGTCGGGGTCAGTCCCTGGACCGGGCCGAGCCAGGTCTGGCCGATGACCAGGTCGGGGTCAGTCCCTGGACCGGGCCGAGCCAGGTCTGGCCGATGACCAGGTCGGGGTCAGTCCCTGGACCGGGCCGAGCCAGGTCTGGCCCGTGACCAGGTCGTGGTCGGCTTGCCGGTCGGACGGCGTCGGCTCCGTACTCCGGCCGGTTGGTGCGGCCGTCCAGTGTCGGCTGGCGTCTGGTGCCAGGACAGTGTCGGCTCCGTACTCCGGCCGGTTGGTGCGGCCGTCCAGTGTCGGCTGGCGTCTGGTGCCAGGACAGTGTCGGCTCCGTACTCCGGCCGGTTGGTGCGGCCGTCCAGTGTCGGCTGGCGTCTGGTGCCAGGACAGTGTCGGCTCCGTACTCCGGCCGGTTGGTGCGGCCGTCCAGTGTCGGCTGGCGTCTGGTGCCGGGACAGTGTCGGCTCGGTGCTCCGGCCGGTTGGTGCGGCCGTCCAGTGTCGGCTGGCGCCTGGTGCCGGGACAGTGTCGGCTCGGTGCTCCGGCCGGTTGGTGCGGCCGTTCAGTGTCAGCTCCGTCTCCACACACTGGGTCGTGTCGTGGCGCCATGAAGTCAGTCGCTCTGCTGACTTGCGCTCTGCTGGCGGCCGTGCTGTCTCTGCCCGCCACAGGCGCAGCACGCAGAGAGTGGCGACGCGATAGAGGTGAGGCTCTGCACAGACCCAGGTGACAGGTGAGACTACACAAACGCAGGTGACAGAAGTGAGGTCGTACACAAACACAGGTGATAGGTCGGGCTGCATACAAAGGGGGCACTGGGGGCATTTCCCCCATATAAAGGTGGCACCCCCCCGGGAAAAGGCGCCCTCTGGGAGGGGTCGAGTGCACCCCTCGAATTTTTCAGCCAGAAGCGCAGTTCGGAAGGCAAATGTGCCCCTGTAGGCACTTCCCGCAGTGGCGCCCCTCCGGATATGTGCCGGATGACAATTCCTGAATCCACCCCTGGTGATAAGTGCAACGACACAAATCCAGGTGACAGTGGTGAGGCCGTACAGATATCCAGGTGACAAGTGAGACTAAATAGACCCAGGTGACTGAAGTGGGGCCATACACAGATCCAGGTGACAGGTGAAGCTCTGTACAGACCCAGATGGTAGGTGAGACTACACAGCACAGATGATAGAGTGAGACTACACAGACCCCGGCGACAGAGGTGATGCTGCACCGTCAGGCGTCAGACGCAATGCTACTGCGGACAGCGGGGGATCTCCAGTAAAGAAAGAAAACAGGTGCCATTCAAGAACTCTAAAACATGCGCCCCCGACAAGCGGTCCCGGATGCTGACTAGTGTGTGCGCGAAGAATATAGTTACAATCTATGAGACTCTGTCTCCATAAAATATGATGTGAAGTGCATTTATGAAAGTTAGCTTGCCGTCAGACGTCAATTTTATTGCCACTTGCAGTGACCTATTGCGCATATTGTTACTTTCCGTATTTCCTTTTTGAACTATTTTCCACCATGCACGGCCGTCCGCCGGCCGCCTCCGGCCCGTCCCCAACCGCCCGCCATTAATAGCATGGCGGGGCGCGGGATTCCTATTCCCTGAATGTTAATGGGCCCCAACGCCAAAGTTACAGGCAGATTTTCATATTTGAAACGATTGACGATGTGCCTGGCATGGGTTCCGCCACCATTAGAGTTGAGGCCGACAAATTTTGGCGGAATTGTTTAAGAACATTACGCTTATGGGCGTTGAAGGGAAGGAATGCATCTACAACCATGCATTTCTCCTACACCATTTTGGCGTGGCAGAGCCGATGTTGCTTAGTATTGTTGAAGGGTGGAACTTTGCTTTCTATCGTGCCACCGTTCGGCGGCCCTACGGATCCTCTAGGCAGCAACCGTCGGCGCTTGACATGCATCGAGCCATGCCAGAACGTCAATAATGTCGCAAAGCTTCGTGTCAAAAGGTAAAAAGTGACAGGGTTAGACATCTATAAAAGTAGTCGAGTATGGCATCAGAAGGCAGCTGATTTTATGCCGGTTTACTTGAGACCATTGGAAATTAATTCGCTAATGTAGAACATCTGATATACAATTAAAAGTAATACAATGTGATAATTTGAGACACAAATCCTGGAATTGAGTGCAAAAATAACACGGTTAGATATCTATAAAAGTAGTCGAGTATGGCATCAGAAGGCAGCGGATTTTATTCCGGTATATTTAAGACCATTGGAAATTAATTCGGTAATGTAGAACATCTGATATACAATTTAAAGTAATATAATGCGATAATTCGAGATGGAAATCCTGGAATTTAGTGCAAAAATGACAGGGTTAGAAAACTATAAAAGTAGTCGTGTATGACATCATAAGCTTGCGGATTTTATGTCTGTTTATTTAAGACCATTGGAAATTAATTCGGTAATGTAGAACATCTGATATAAAATATAAAGTGATGCAATGTGATAATTTTGGACACAAATTCTGGAATTGAGTGCAAAAGTGACAGGGTTAAACCTTCATGGAAGTTATTCAAGATGATATAAAATGTAGCACGTTCGATTTTCGTTTAACTAAGAACATTGGAAATTGTCAGGACGTCACACAGAAGATGTATGACACGTGTTTATCACAAGATGTTGGGTGGCCAATTGCTCCCATTTCACTTTAAGGGCAAAGTGACAGGATGAAATGATTTGATAATAAAACGAACTACACATCATAAGAGAGCTTGTTTCAATGTTGTTCAAATTTGACCATTGGAAATTACTTGCACCTCGTCTAGAAACCAGAATATAGCATTAATCAAAGCAAGCCCACTCTGGTGGTGTTCCTTCACAAACCCACCACCAGAGCGGCGCCATCGGTATTATGTACGCTTATGACGCCCAACGCATAGACCCAGTTGACAGGTGAGAATACACAGACCCAGGTGACAGAAGTGAAGCTGTACACAGAGCCATGTGATGCCTGAAATTACACAGACCCAGATGACAAAGGTGAAGCTCTACGCAGACACAGGTGGCAGGTAAGACTACATAGACAGGGGTGACAGGGATGAGGCTCTATACAGACTCACCTGCGCACAGGACCTATTTAAAAAGACCACCGGGAGGGGGATGTCATAGGTTCAGAATTTGTTCGATTTTGTCTCATGTAAGACGTTCTTCATCTTCCTCAGCCATCCTCCTTTTCTTGGCCGGTGCAGTCTGTTATCGAAGTATGTTCCAGAAGACACCTTGACATCACTTCCTCACCACTCACCCTTTTCTTGGCTGGTGCAGTCTATTATCGAATTATGTTCCAGCGGAGAACTTCACATGTCATTGCCTAACCCTCCTCTCTTGGCTGGAGCAGCTTGTTACCGAATGATGTTCCAGGGGAGAGTTTGACATCGGCGGTCATTGGGAGCATAGACTGTGCCGCTTCACAGCTATTATTTGTAGGTACACTGCGTCGCTTCACTTTTAGTCCTTCCGTCCCAGCGCAGCAAGACGATAATCACGGGCCAGTGTCCACTGTCCACGGGCAGGAAGTCACGTTGGAGGTTGTCACATCACAATGTGCTCTGTAGTCATGCAAGGAGAGAGACGAATCTGTGCTGTTCTTGCCTTGCATTCCTCAGTGCGACATGAGACATTGACCGTTCAGTAAGCGGGCTAAGCTGGACTCCTGTCGACAAGAATCACTATGAAATTTGGATGTCGGTAACATAGAAAGGGAAGGACAGGTTCATCATGTCGATCAATGCTTTCTTTGTTTTTTCCGAGGATGTTGACAGGTCCCTGAGAAGGTCTATGAGCCAGTACGTATTCACCTATGGGGTCACCATGGCGGGGATAGAAAGGCTAGCAATGCTTTTTATGGTTATCGGGGACGTTGTTGGGTCCATAAGAACGTCTACGAGCCCTTACAAACGTTTACAGGCCCTTATGAACATCTACAGGCCCTTACGAACGTATGCGGAACCTTACGGACGTCCACACACCCCTACGAACTTCTATGGACCCTTACGAACGTCTAAGGGTGCTTACAGATGTTTACGACCTCTTACAATGTCGGCGGGTCCTAACAAAAGTCTAAGCGTCTACAAACGTCTACGGATTCTTCGAATGCCTATGTATGCTTAGGGGGGGGGTCTGCATTTCTGGTGGATAACAGTGCCATGCTTTTATACAATTAAGGATGGAGCGGATCCGACGATCCGAGCCCTCAATGAGGATAAAAAGCTAAAAGCTTGTTTTGCTGACGGAAGACGGTCCCTTTTCGAAATAAAGTGGCCGAAACACGAGGACTTCGACCTTTTGTTTCGGGTAGTCCGGACCCTCTTTGCAAACTCCGCCCCTCCTTGGACAATTGCTGGCGACGTGCCAGCCTACAATGATACATTTTCCTAGTTCTACACTTGCTTGATTAATTCATATTGATTAACTAATTGATTAGTTGGCTAATTACATTACCCCTGTCTGATTAAGAAACCCAAGTTGTTTCCGTGATTGACACATTGCATCGTGTATAGTTCTATATTATGTTACAACTTGCACTGCTCGGAAGCACGAGTTTTACATCTATCCGCCGCTAAGAATATTTATTGAAGCAGACGCTATCCAACTTATTTTACATTCAGACGGTTTTATTTTGAATTTTCAGCAGGAAATATATCGTCATTCTTTGTGTGAATAAAGTATCATTCCATCATTTGAAGATGGAGCAGCAGTTGAAGCAATATTCTATATGTTGGATCGCAGCAAGGGCAGCACAAATAATACATACAGGGCCAGCAAAATACATTTTCCAGAATCAAAGTCGTTCTGGAATGACCTAGTCTAGATGCGGTCGATTGTGTCCAGCTCAATGTGACCGACATTCTAGAAAATATATTGGGTCAGAGCTGAATTGACTACAATGTCGTGCTTTTGGAAAATGTCAGGACCAATGACCAACTAACATGGGCGGGCAGAGATCGCTTCCCGGATCAGAAAAAGGCATGGATTAATTGCTAACGGATCCCTTGTCAGATACCGTGACAACAATCGCGAAATAAGCGTTCAGGGAAGCTCACTGGGAGAAAGCAAGGGACTATGTCTACCACAATTAGTGCAATATATATATATATATATATATATATATATATATATATATATATATATATATATATATATATATATATATGTGCAGGCATTGCTCCATATCGTCTCCTAGTCCGACATTCGGTCCTGTCTGAGCTTTACAAGCATTGAACTCTGCCCCCGGCGTTGTTCTCATGGAATTAAAACCAGTGACAAGATGTCCGGCCATACATTTTGACACTATAATGACGCACTTTAAAATTTAATGACGTAATTTAAAGGTTCTCTGAGAGAGCAGTTTTGAGTATCTTATCATTTTAAAGTGTGTTGCTAGAACCTCGTATGGCCCGCACTGTGACACACTCCTGTGGCGTTACCGCTCTCTGGTTGGCTCTGAACTCGATTACACTTGCCACGTGTACGATGGCACATGCACCACCAGAAGGCGCACTATTGACACGGCACACCACGCGGCGCTGCACACCGCGACCGACGCAGACAAAACCCGGCCGACCGCCAGCAGGCTGGAGCAGGCAAATGCACCATCACTTTCGATGACAGGAAAATGTTCGGCCTGCGCTACTCTTTCAGGTTGCATCAGTTCCCAACCCACCCCACTTACGAGGCGGTGTTCCGAGTCGCACTGATATATGTATATGTATATATATATATATATATATATATATATATATATATATATATATATATATATATATATATGTGTGTGTGTGTGTGTGTGTGTGTGTGTGTGTGTGTGTGTGTGTGTGTCTGTGTGTGCGTGTGTGTGTGTACATGTGTGTGTGTAGATGTATATGTATGTTTACTTGGGGGAATAGTACCTCGTAGACAAATGTCATTAAACACAATAGAGCGTTGACATCGTATGCTTTCGAGATAGAAAAAAATATGGAATCGTTCGATTCACCGCATCTTCTTTCGTTCGCTTGGTAGAACAATATAATATCAGCAAATTCAATTAGTATATCGCACATTTCTCTGACGATTCGAACAGCCTGTTTTTAATTTGCAAAATTGCCGCACTACACAATCATAATTCATACATAATTGAAACATATATCATACCACATTTGTGTTCTTGGTAGGATATTCCTCGTTGCAAATCATGGCGTACAGTTATCTTCCGGCTAGCTTACTCCATGCAGCACATCTTAAATCACTACACAGACATCGAACATAATCATCATACCACATGCATTTTGTTACGCTTCGTGTCCACATACACTCACTGGCGTCCCCACAGGCCAAGTGTTACACATGATTTGAGTTTCCGATTTAGTGTTGCAACGCGTTCCCGTGTGTACAGCGCTTCCAATAAGAACACGTGAACCGGGTCCTGGCAGGATTTTAAAATCACAGTATTTTTGTGGGTTGATGACGCTAAAAAAGTTGTTTGGGGGCACCGTGACAGAGGTGCACGTCAGTTGCCTTGAGAGTGACGTGGTTGTGCCTACGTAGTCTACTGGGTGAGGCCTGTCAATCCTCAGGGGGGCAAGACGAGGAGTAGACTACATGGATGCTTTTGAGCTTGTATGTTGTTGCTGTGCCGGTTTTCTTCATGATTAGATAGATGATCCTTCTAATTTTGTACTAAATAGTAAGCTGGATACGATTGGTCTTATGAGCAGAGCTCATGTAGTTAGGATAGCATGGTTTGGTGATGTTTGTGGATGTGTTTGCGGTGTGTTCGCTGATATTTTATCCATGCACTATGTGTTCCTTCGTCAATGTCATTGTTCGCATGTCCGTTATTTACTGGTATCCGCTTCAACCTGCATATTTCGGCGTGAAACATATCCCAAGTGGAACGGTGTTGGAATGCCCGTCTGACCAATGCACGTAATACACTGTGTTCGTTCCCGTTTGGGCACTCAATGCAATTTAGCAGTGTTTCCATTTAAATTCCAGGAGATTGTCCGTACGGCAGCGGCTCTTTCATATGGTGTATTCGTTGGTCTGGTCATTTATGACCAGACTGTAAATTATGACCATTTATGGTCATAAATGGTCATTTATAAACCGGAAAATTTTGTTGTGTCTTACGCAAAGATCAGTGGCGGAAGATAGGGCATCTGCATAAAGCACTCACTTATAACTGACAGCTACGCATAGTGCAGTGCTGGCACGTTGCTGGGTAAAAAGCACGCTGCTTACAAACAATACCAACCGCACCAAGGCCTAAACAATAATTGTGTCGCGTCATGAAAACAGCCGCGGCATCTCGCGACAGAACTACCGTGGACTGACGATGAAACCAGGAAGCTCGGGTGCCAGTCAGACCCGCTGACTTCGCAATACTCCCTCGTTCATTGAGCAGAGGGCAGGTGGTGCGGGCGGCCGGTGTGGCTGCGGCCACTGGACTGGAACCGGTCTATGACGGTGGGAGTCCGACAGACGCTCCCAACAAGATAGTGAGCACACGCCGCCCGTACAGCCGTGGCCAGGCTGTCCCGCCCGTGCAGCCGTGGCCAGGCTGTCCCGCCCGTACAGCCGTGGTCAGGCTGTCCCGCGCGTCAGCCGTGTCCAGGCTATCCCGCGCGTACAGCCGTGGTCAGGCTGTCCCATCCATACAGCCGTGGCCAGGCTGTCCCGCCCGTACAGCCGTGGCCAGGCTGTCCACCCATACAGCCGTGGCCAGGCTGTCCCGCCCGTACAGCCGTGGCCAGGCTGTCCCGCCCGTACAGCCGTGGCCAGGCTGTCCCGCCCGTACAGCCGTGGCCAGGCTGTCCCGCCCGTGCAGCCGTGGCCAGGCTGTCCCGCCCGTACAGCCGTGGCCAGGCTGTCCCGCCCGTACAGCCGTGGCCAGGCTGTCCCGCCCGTACAGCCGTGGCCAGGCTGTCCCGCCCGTACAGCCGTGGCCAGGCTGTCCCGCCCATACAGCCGTGGTCAGGCTGTCCCATCCATACAGCCGTGGCCAGGCTGCCCCATCCATACAGCCGTGGCCAGGCTGTCCCGCCCATACAGCCGTGGTCAGGCTGTCCCATCCATACAGCCGTGGCCAGGCTGTCCCGCCCATACAGCCGTGGCCAGGCTGTCCCGCCCATACAGCCGTGGCCAGGCTGTCCCGCCCATACAGCCGTGGTCAGGCTGTCCCATCCATACAGCCGTGGCCAGGCTGTCCCGCCCATACAGCCGTGGTCAGGCTGTCCCATCCATACAGCCGTGGCCAGGCTGTCCCGCCCATACAGCCGTGGTCAGGCTGTCCCATTCATACAGCCGTGACCAGGCTGTCCCGCCCGTACAGCCAACGTCTGTGTCACTTCTCCATCGTATGGTAGCTACCAGGCACAGGGCGACTTCGAAACACAAGCGTGCCACTGGGGATCACAGTGGTGACATTTCGAACCACAATGACATTTTTAACTTTATTGGTGTCATTCGGAGCCACAGGGATGTCACCTGGAGCCGCATGCATGCAGAGATGCATCATTATGAACTACTTACACGGGATATCACCAGTGTGCAATATGCAGGTGTCACTGGGGAGTGCCGATATGCACTCCCGACCACTTCCATCACCGTTGGGGAGTGCTGACGTCACTCCGGACCACTTCCATCACCGTCGATATTGACTGTTGATGCTTCTGCCCATTGCGATAGGCTAGGCCCGCTCACTGTACTGTCCTCCCGCTCGCTCACTGTCCTCACGACAGCAGCTTATGCCATTTCTGACCACCACAGCTCCGCAGTCGGTGTCCCCCCTCCGACACCGGCCCTGCCATCCCCGGCCGCCCCAGTCGCCGTAACACGAACATTGTGTTTCAGCGCCGAAGTTGTTCGGGGACCGCGTGCACGACTGGCAACTGGACGCCCGCTATCCCAAGGTGCAGCGCAAGATCAGTCACTTCCACAACCGCTTCCGCAGCCGCGTCAAGCCCAGAGCGTCCAACATGCTGAAGCTGGTGAGGAAGCCGGTGGTCACCAGCACGGCAGATCGCTGGACTTGTGATCACTGAGCACGTCGAAACGCAAGGCTAGTTGCAGCGGAGCAGTGAGGGGAAACACGATTTAAATGATCGATATATGTAATAATTTCCTTACATGACCCACGTGCATGTCGTCACGTCCAAAACACCAGTAAGGTTGAAGGGCTTTGTTTCTATTTCATCGGATCTCGGAACCAGTGGCCACCAGCTACTTAGGTTGCAACTGAGAATGTTGTATTGCAGCATCGTATGGTCTCTGCTTATCGAGCCGTGTGGGAAAGGATGTCATGTGTAGCCGCCTTCCAACAGCAGTTGGGCAGCATGCCATGTGTAGCCGCCTCCCAGCAGCAGTAGGGCAGCATGCCATGTGTAGCCGCCTCCCAGCAGCAGTAAGGCAGAATGCCATGTGTAGCCGTCTCCCAGCAGCAGTAAGACAGAATGCCATGTGTAGCCGCCTCCCAGCAGCAGTAAGGCAGAATGCCATGTGTAGCCGCCTCCCAGCAGCAGTAGGGCAGCATGCCATGTGTAGCCGCCTCCCAGCAGCAGTAGGGCAGCATGCCATGTGTAGCCGCCTCCCAGCAGCAGTAGGGCAGCATGCCATGTGTAGCCGCCTCCCAGCAGCAGTAGGGCAGCATGCCATGTGTAGCCGCCTCCCAGCAGCAGTAAGCCAGAATGCCATGTGTAGCCGCCTTCCAGCAGCAGTAAGGCAGAATGTCATGTGTAGCCGCCTCCCAACAGCAGTAGGGCAGACTGCTCGCAATGCAACATGAAGCAAAACACGCTTGTTGCGAGGCCTAAAAGTAATATCTATATTTGATTGAATTGCGAAGATAGTCACAGGGGTATATCATTATAATCCTATGTATAGTTATACTACACTATCTGTGAGCATTGTATAGCATATTGATATACTATATTTTATCAGTGTGCTATACAATGCTCACAGGTAGTGTACTTTTTCAAAGGGTACCTTCTGTAGCAGGCTACATCTTCAATCTGCACAGGAGCCTGTTTAACCAGCAAATGGCTTTTGAAAACAATGAGGCACAGTTGGTACAAGGTCGATTCCAAGACAAATCACCATGTCACTACACCTTCTTCGAGTTTGACTAAAATGGGTTCATGTGGTTATCGATGGCCTAGATTGCGATTCTGAGATGATCAGTTTTCTAGGTCTCAGCGGGTCTCTAGGTTTCATCGAATTGTTGAGGTCACGGAGAACATGCATATCAAAATATTCTAATTTTGCATAGTAGCGATTAGCGGCACAAACCTACACATCACTGAAATGGGGAAGACCTAACTAATGCAATACAAATAGTTGTGATTTACTGAGATCAACTTTCAGTATGTTAACTCGTAACCTTTTTTGACCACGTGACGTTTTGTAGCTCTTGGTTAACGAAACTTGTCTTTCATCACCAAACATTGTCCCATGAATTGACTAACTGGTGGCGTCAATTTTTTTGTAAAGCTGACTCCATAATAGGTCACTGAGGTGAAATGTCGGTGTCTGACCTGACCTCCAGATGGTGATATTGTGCATCACTACGAACGAAGACGATATTGGTGTTGCTTCAAGGCTGTTCGTTCATAGAGCACGATGGTGGCATTGTTAAGTGCGTCTGAGGTAAGATAGATCACTTCTTATAGGTTAACGACCTGACCTCGAATTAGTGGCTTTGTGTGCATTGCAGAATGTGACCGGTGTGGGTCTCATCTTAAAGCACTTTTCTCACAGACCAAGATAATCACAAATGTAAGTGTATCAGAGGCCAAAAAGGTCACACATGGGTCCGTATATATATATATATATATATATATATATATATATATATATATATATATATATATATATAATATTATATATGTGTGTGTGTGTGTGTGTGTGTGTGTGTATAATATATATATAATGGAAGGATATAATTATGGCAGGAACCAACTAGCGGATAGGTTTAAACTCAAAATGGATTTTCGAATGAGACAAACATGTTGCCTCGGGAGCTGTGCATCTACCCATACCAAAAAATCAAGAAAATATGCCATACTGAATACTCTACACTCATCCAAACCTACTTACGTTACTTGAATATAATCGACATTTTCCAAAAAAAACGTTTTCAACAAAAAATTACAAAAGTTACCAAAAAATATGCGCCGTGACGAGGTCTTTTCGATGGTATTTTTGGATAAATTGTATCTCAATATTTACTATTCGGAAAAGCTGTTTCCGAGGCCGACCACTCTAGAGATTCCCCGCCTGAATTACACTTCTTGGTGATATAATTGGAATCGCACTCACTCAGGATGTCTAAAAATACCGCCAAATTACTCTACTTCACCGACTCTACAAAAATACAAAATTTGGGAAATCCAAATTTTGTTCTCAATTTTTTAAAACAAATTTTGACAATTCCTAAGTAGCCCACGACCCCCGATTCCATATTGACCTACAAATGTTGGATCAGCGATTTTCCGAAAACCACTCCGAATCCCCCAGCTTGCTCATTTTCGCCAAGTTCACTCCGTATCCCCCGAGTAGGTTTCCCTAACAACAGTCCGGGGTAACAACCAAAAAAAAGAGCCCGGTTACCTGCCGAAAGCAACCAACAAAACACAACCTATTATGGAAAATATAGGAACATTATCTATCACATATGTAATGATGACATGCATATGATGAACTTTGGCAAAAATACGATTGCTCATCTCCATGGTCACCATTGCAGATTGGGGGCATGGTCTGGGGTAAGATGCTTTATGTTATCCCTGCGTTCAGTTATGACTCAACGGGTAGTAAATTAGCCAACAACCATTGCAGATTGCTTCTTTATGTTATCCCTGCGTTCCGAAATAGTTTAATACGGAGGGTATTCATGATCAGGGTGAGGTTCAAATCGTTGCGCCTTTCCAACACCTTCATACTTCCTAAATACGAGACGTGAATACGAGTGGCGAAAAATAAGTGCAAGATTTTGGGACAGGGGAAGGACCAGCAACTGGCCTGACCAGCAATGCCCAGCACACAGCAACCTGCAACTTGGCATTGTTGTCCCTTAATCAGCGTCACACCGGACCAAAGCAAAGCAATTGGCACCGCAGTCATCACAGCTATCGTTCAGCTGTCTTTCTTGCCACCGCTGGATAGACCGCAGCTACCGTGGCAACTGTGGTCAGGCCACTGGGACGGTTGTGGCCGCTTGGGCGGTCGTCACCGCTGGGGCGGCTCGGGGTCAGGTCCATCTTCGTCAGATCAGGGACCCTTTTTCGGCTTGAGCTCCGCTGTCAGCTCAGGAGCCCAACAAATTGGCCATAGGCCCTCTCCATCAGTCCGGGGTCCTTCCAATGATCCGGGACCTCCTCCGTAGACCTGGAGGTCCTTCACGTTGGTCCAGCCCGGGGTACTCAACATCTTCCCGAGGACATTCTCCGTTGTCTCGGAGGTCTTGGCATCCGACCGGGATCCTTTCCGTCAGCCCGGGGTTCCTTCCGTCGGTCCGGGGTCTTTCACCTCGGTCCAGAGGGCCGAGGTACACCGACTCCTACACCGACGCCTTGAGGGCTCCCTCGGATCCTCCAGGAGGGGGCTCCCCCATTCTACCCATTGGCTACGCCACTCGATCACAAGATCACACAGAGACGTTATGAGTGACCCGACGTCGACCAGCACGCAGTGGGGAAACCTCAGACTCGCAGATTGAAAACCCGATGGCAGGGCTGTCATTTCCTTCCTAAAAAGTAACGTACAGTTTGCGAAGATGGCCCAAGAGTAGCCGCTTTTGTGGTGCACATTTCGTGCCTTCCGCATCACGGAAGGCTATAATATCCCCCCCCCGCACCAGAGTATATATTACCAACGTTTCGGACTCATAGATTTAAACCATTTTCCTGCTCAATTTTTGTTCATGTGCATGCTGGCTGCGGCGATTTCCACAAAACTTCCAAAAAAACGTCATGAAATGGTGACGACCGAGTGACGATAACGTGTCGCTCACGTGTCAACAGGCCCCAGCAGACCCCAGCGACAACAGAAGACCGGACTGTGACCAAGTCCTACAGAGTGCCGATCACCGTGATACTGTTTTTACAGAATCGAGACAAGGCATGCGACCTTCCATGACACGGTTTTGGCCTTGCTGCTTTTTTTTCGAACAAAGTGTTCCCAAACGACACCCATATGGAATATTTTATATAACGGACACCTCAAGCTTCAACTTAAGGGCAGGCCCGGCTGACTAGTATGTGATCACCGTGACCTCTGATGCAAATATGCCTGAAATAATCGTGATCTGTCAGTAAATGGCTTTAAAATAAAACCCATGTCGACCACTTCTACCACACAAATACACTACATCAAGGACAAGTCACTGACCTAAATGCGACCTTTTTGAACTCTGGAAATTTAACAATATCAACATCGTGATCTATGGGCCAGTAGCTTTAAATGGCATCTATATCGGCTATGCTGCTAGTCACGCAAAATTGCATTATCTGGAGCTACTCTCAGGCCATGCCATTTGACCTCTGTGACCCAATATGGATTCCACTTTTCAAAAAAGCGCTGCATCATCAGGTAGACAATTGATTAGCACCCATCAGTTAAAAATGAAAACAAAAATAAATATGAGATATTTTATTAAAGATCACGACATCAATGAAACGTCACGAGATCACGAGGCCAACTGTTGACTTCAGAAGACCACCCATATTTTTACTGCATTTGGCAGATATTTCGGTTTCAAATGATACACAGGCTCGGTGAACCATCTGCTACCAATAAAATCATACAAACATATTCTATATATCTACTTTTTCTGTAGCCTCACAACAAGTCTCCTAAACTGTATCTGGTGACGCTTTTATTCTAGGAAGCACAACACTCTCGGAATAGTAATCCGGACCGTGGATAACACCATGCATTTGGTTTATCAAACTCGGAGAGGGGGGGGGAGGGAGTGTGAACAATTTGGGGTCCACTTTGGTGATTTGTCCTGGAATCGCCACAAGGAGCAAGAGCAATGTTTAACAAGGGCTAAAATTAGTGGCCAAAAACAAGGAGCAAAAGTAATATATGACAGTACTGCCCAGTACTGAAAGTACTATCCGCAGCAGCAACCCAATAAGTCGGAACAATGAAGTCGGAATTGGGGAGGTCGAATAACACCGTTATCCCTGTAAAATCATTAGAGTAAACCCTGTAAAACCCTGTAAAATCAAATAAAATCAATCATAATCATCAATCATTACTTTATGCCATCGTATTTGATGCCCCTCCAAAATTAGATCCGACACTTGGAATTTAAATGACCTGGCATGACCTCATTTGACATACCTTTGTCCTTGACTTCTATCCAGGAGTTAAGCACGTCCTTAATCTGGAAATATTCGGTGGCTATTTCATACCCTCACGAACAGCATTGCACGGTTCAACATTTGCATGTAAGTTCAGGTAACTGGTGATAGTTTTTGTAATTAGTGATATTTTAGTATCACGGTTACTGCCATAGATCACGTGACATAAGCCAACAAGGGTGTTCTCAGACGAGAAGAGTCAGGGATGTCCATTGTCTTCGATCGCTTTCTGGTCCATCTGCTAACTCACCTTAGTGTGATCGAGTTTAGCCACCACAAATCGCGGTCACAAGCTACAGCAGTTGCCATAAAACGTTCACAACTAACAATCCGCATCCTATAGCAAAATAGCATTCTCAGAGCAGTTGCGAGCTTCCAAAACAGCAGACAATTAGCATTGGCTAAAAGGCAGCCCTGTGCTTACTGCCGTGCGGTGTATGTCCTCGGTATGTCGTTCTCAATAAGTCTCGCCCAACGCAAAATTGGTATTTGTTCTTACGTATTAATGTTACATTTGAAGGGCTCCTGCTATATACCACTTCCAGCTGATACCCGACCCAGCTGATCGGTATGTCGTTCTCACAAAGTATCGCCCAACGTAAAATTGGCAGTTGTCCGCACCATTACTTCGCACAAAGATGTTTCCGTCACGCTCAGCATAGACCACCGTCCCCGGCTATATGTGTGAACAGCGCTGAAGTCAGAATAACAGCGCATTGCCAGATGCACAGAGCCGGCATCGCCGCACATGACTGCGTGCAATCAGCGCTGCAGCCAAGCAGGCAGCGGCAGCCAGTGTGAGCGGGGCGGCGGCGGCGGCAGCACTAATTCTCACGTCAGCCAGCGTGAGCGAGGTGGCGGCGGCGGCACTAATTGTCACGTCAGCCAGCGTGAGCGGGGCGGCGGCGGCGGCACTAATTGTCACGTCAGCCAGCGTGAGCGGGGCGGCGGCGGCGGCACTAATTGTCTCGTCAGCCAGCGTGAGCGGGCGGCGGCGGCGGCACTAATTGTCTCGTCAGCCAGCGTGAGCGGGGCGGCGGCGGCGGCACTAATTGTCTCGTCAGCAGGCTCGGTCAGCCAGCAGCTGACGTCAGCGGCGGCACTAATTGTCACGTCAGCCAGTGTGAGTGGGGCGGCACTAATTGTCACGTCAGCCAGTGTGAGTGGGGCGGCGGCGGCACTAATTGTCACGTCAGCAGGCTCGGTACGGCGGCACTAATTGTCACGTCAGCAGGCTCGGTACGGTGAGCGGGGCGGCACTAATTGTCACGTCAGTCAGCGTGAGCGGGGCGGCACTAATTGTCATGTCAGCAGGCCCGGTACAGCGGCACTAATTGTCCGTCAGCAGGCCCGGTACGGCGGCACTAATCGTCACGTTAGCAGGCCCGGTACGGCGGCACTAATCGTCACGTCAGCAGGCCCGGTACGGCGGCACTAATTGTCACGTCAGCAGGCCTGGTACGGCGGCACTAATCGTCACGTCAGCAGGCCCGGTACGGCGGCACTAATTGTCACGTCAGTCAGCGTGAGCGGGGCGGCACTAATTGTCATGTCAGCAGGCCCGGTACAGCGGCACTAATTGTCACGTCAGCAGGCCCGGTACGGCGGCACTAATCGTCACGTCAGCAGGCCCGGTACGGCGGCACTAATTGTCACGTCAGCAGGCCCGGTACGGCGGCACTAATTGTCACGTCAGCAGGCTCGGTACGGTGAGCGGGGCGGCACTAATTGTCACGTCAGCCAGCGTGAACGGGGCGGCGGCGGCGGCACTAATTGTCACGTCAGCAGGCCCGGTACGGCGGCACTAATCGTCACGTCAGCAGGCCCGGTACGGCGGCACTAATCGTCACGTCAGCAGGCCCGGTACGGCGGCACTAATCGTCACGTCAGCAGGCCCGGTACGGCGGCACTAATCGTCACGTCAGGAGGCCCGGTACGGCGGCACTAATCGTCACGTCAGCAGGCCCGGTACGGCGGCACTAATTGTCACGTCAGCAGGCCCGGTACGGCGGCACTAATCGTCACGTCAGCAGGCCCGGTACGGACGGCACTAATCGTCACGTCAGGAGGCCCGGTACGGCGGCACTAATCGTCACGTCAGCAGGCCCGGTACGGCGGCACTAATCGTCACGTCAGGAGGCTCGGTACGGCGGCACTAATCGTCACGTCAGCAGGCCCGGTACGGCGGCACTAATCGTCACGTCAGGAGGCTCGGTACGGCGGCACTAATCGTCACGTCAGGAGGCTCGGTACGGCGGCACTAATCGTCACGTCAGCAGGCCCGGTACGGCGGCACTAATCGTCACGTCAGCAGGCCCGGTACGGCGGCACTAATTGTCAAGTCAGCAGGCCCGGTACGGCGGCACTAATCCGGTACGGCGGCACTAATCGTCAAGTCAGCAGGCCCGGTACGGCGGCACTAATCGTCACGTCAGCAGGCCCGGTACGGCGGCACTAATTGTCACGTCAGCAGGCCCGGTACGGCGGCACTAATCGTCACGTCAGCAGGCCCGGTACGGCGGCACTAATCGTCACGTCAGCAGGCCCGGTACGGCGGCACTAATTGTCAAGTCAGCAGGCCCGGTACGGCGGCACTAATCGTCACGTCAGGAGGCCCGGTACAGCGGCACTAATTGTCACGTCAGCAGGCCCGGTACGGCGGCACTAATCGTCAAGTCAGCAGGCCCGGTACGGCGGCACTAATTGTCACGTCAGCAGGCCCGGTACGGCGGCACTAATCGTCACGTCAGCAGGCCCGGTACGGCGGCACTAATTGTCACGTCAGCAGGCCCGGTACGGCGGCACTAATCGTCACGTCAGCAGGCCCGGTACGGCGGCACTAATCGTCACGTCAGCAGGCTAGGTACGGCGGCACTAATTGCCACGTCAGCAGGCCAGGTACGGCGGCACTAATCGTCACGTCAGGAGGCTCGGTACGGCGGCACTAATCGTCACGTCAGGAGGCCCGGTACGGCGGCACTAATCGTCACGTCAGCAGGCCCGGTACGGTGCGCGGTGAGTGGCAGCGCGATGGCATGTCATTCCTCACGCGACGATCGCCGTGTCCAGGCGTCGATGTGCGACGATAACGTCGCTGCTGCACAGTGTTGGCGACACTGCGACTGATATAGTGACACGACACTGTCGCACCCATATCCTGGTCACCCCCACTCCTGCCAGGGTAAGACATTGAATTCATGACACCGGATGGGTTCAGCAAAAGCATATTTATCAAAGCCAAGGCAAACAAAAGGTGTTCACAAGCTGTGAATCCAATTAATAGCCATGTTATTCTGTAAACTTTGCATTAAACCTTTATGTGCCACATCGATATATAAATACCGATGAAATGACTGGCAATGTCCATGACGACTGTCTGGCGATCACCCAACTAAGACAGGTCACACACACACACACACACACACACACACACACACACACACACACACACACACACACCACACACACACACACACACACACACACACACACACACACACACACACACACACACACACACAGTCTATAGTCAGCCGTGAAAAGTGAGCCACATGACCGTACGATCACAACTGACGACCACCATCACAAAGCGTGAAGGAGCGCCATGACGTAAGCACATCGTTGCCACATGGTGCTCCACCGTTACCAAATTTTGTTTGACGCAATAAATTGGAAAGTATATGTTTTATGACGGGTTGTACTAACGAGGTCTAAGTGACAACAGAGGACCAGTTGTGTGTAATAAGCAGATTGTCGTGTATTTCGAGGATCAAGCGTCTGATGTATCTGTAAACCCTAGGATCATGTTGACCGTGTGTACCTGCATTAATTTGCACATCACCAATGTCGAAACTAATATTATTTATCTTACTAATTGATCTTTCATTCACTGGCCCTTTATTTGTGGTCATCAAGGATTGCGGTCGCGGCATGGCCTACACTTCGATGCTAATTTGTGACGCACCCATGCTGCGCTGTCATGGCACCATCTGGTTGCTACGTTGACCTTCCTGTTGATTAGGCCTCCCGATGGCCGAAAAAAAATAGATGAGAGCTAGATTGGTTTGTCTTGCAAGATTCGCCCCTGGCCACTAACGTTCAGCTTGAACTATTCACGTCGGCCTGGGGCCCTCAACATCGGCCCAGAGGGCCCTTGCGGGCCCTCTGCACTGACGCCTTGAGGGCCCCCTCCGACCCTTCAGGGGAGGGGCAGCTGCCTCCTTTGTCCCCTCCCCCGGCTACGCCACTGGAGTGTAGTGAATAACATCTCAGTGGCGAGTATATGACAGCAAATCCAATTGCCGTAAAGCATCGAAAAAATTTCCCTGAGTGAAAGAGCTGATTCCCAGGATGTCTTTGTAGGCCAGATTCCCCAAGCTACCTCCAAAGTGGAGACTCCGCTCCATTACAGTACTGGCGGGTAAGTAGCACATGACGCCCTGCCTGTGTCCCTGGGCAGAGGATGGCACGGGGGGACGAGTGGTCTAGGGGTAAGATACTCGTCTCACGATCGAAATGTTGTGGGTTCGAGTCTCACCTGTCGCTACTCTTCGCCCGCGACCAATCGGCGTGAGAGATTGGCGACGCTACATGACTCAACGGTCGACGTGTCGTAAAACCAATAACCACCAGAGGATGGCACGGCGGCTTCCTGCCGCCACATAACAGGTAGCGATGGGTGTCGAATATGGGGCCTCTGCGCAACCTACACATGGTCACCTATTCCATCCTGGACTTACGATGACACGAGTACACATTTCCGAGATGAAATGTGATCGCGTGTAACTTGTTATGAACTGTTCGCCCCGGATCCATTGCCACTCAGCAAGAATATAGGCTGGAATCCTGTGGTCGGAACTGGTGCAATACGTGGTCGGAGGTTCTGTGACTGGAACTCGCACAATACGTGTTCGGAGGTTCTGTGACTGGAACTCGTACATTACGTGGTCGGAGGTTCCGTGGCTGGAACTGGTGCAATACGTGGTCGGGGGTTCTGTGGCTGGAATTGGTACAATACGTGGTCGCAAGTTCTGTGGCCGGAACTCGTACAATATGTGGTCGGGGTTCCGTTGCTGGAACTGGTACAATACGTGGTCTGGGGTTCAGTGCTCCTCATTTTTCCGCACAGTCCGCACGCTCATTCCCGATACGCCGATGTGGTTCGGAACTCAGACGAGACTAACAGTCCCCCCTCGGAACACAGTAGTGACTCGTCCCAGAAGGTTCATCAGCATCGAGTCTGACAGATAAAATACAGTCAATGCCAGGGTATTGCTGAGAAACCAGAAAATGACGAAAAGAACATCAGACGAAACCTCGATAAACGATAGCGTTTTGACGATGGCTGGGAGCTATATACTGAGGTATACGCGGATAAGGTAAACAACCTAGCAGAAGCACGATACCAAGCAGGGGTGCAGCTTTGTATACTGTTGGGAGGGCACTTGTCCCCATGTTACTTTTGCCCTCCCAATAATTATAACTTTTCACATAGGACCCTATGTGGCATGCTCCCCAATAATTTTCAGAAACATATACCTATGCACAGACGAACGCAATTCCAGTCTATGTCAGTTTTCAGACTATCGGTAACAATTATAGTGTGATCCCAGCATGCATCTAGGTGCTGCAGTGTTTTGGAACGACACGACAAGCTTAGAGACGATATGGAGCAATGCCTGTAAAGCTCAAGCGCTAAACTCGAATGCCACACGACGAAAACGTTCAAGTTTTCTACACTACACTCTATTTCTCCGATATCTGTAGGCTGGGAAGGAAAACGAAACGAATGTTACTCATATGTATAATTTTAGTTGCATAAAACGATGTTTCCATAGACGTCTTACCGGAACGATTAATAAAATAACATAACAACATGTTATCATAACAACACCAAAGACACCCGTCCATTGGTGTATCGACAGCTGATTTAAAACAGCTTGAACAGTGCACAGCCAAACTGATTTAGTCTAAGGATACTTGAGTTACAACAGGAGAAACCGATCGACGCCGAACCCAATGACAGCGCGGCGAGGGCGGGCGCCAGGCCCGACGGACGTGATTTGCACGGCCAGGCCCGCCCGACACATGCTCGGGGTCATGGCAGCCCACCGCGGGTGTGGCGCGACAGTCGCCGCCTGCACAGGCCCATATACGTCGCCGCGACACGCACACGCTTCCCGCCATTGTCCGAGCGCGCCGCGTCGCCGGTCGGACCGGGGCCGACGCGAAGGCTACCACCCGCCACCCGCCGGCCGTCTCAAGGCAACTCTTTCGCGCCGACCCGCGCCGGACAACGCGCCGACCGGCAGCCTTGGACGGCGACGGCGACAGCGACACTCGGCGTGACCACTTGCTGATGGATCGACCCGGTCACGTGACCCGACCGCAGCGCGGGTCGGCCGTGTCACGTGACCGGCGCCCACACCGGCCCGACGTGGGCGCCTCGCGGGATGCCAGAGTCCGTTTTGCTCGGCGCCTCGCGGGATGCCAGATGTCCGTTTTGCTCGGCGCCTCGCGAGATGCCGGTGTCCGTTTTGCTCAGCTTCTCGCGTGATACCGGTGTAAGTTTTGCTCGGTGGAAGTCGACAGGCTCGAACGAAACGTCACCCGTATCAAATTACACAGGAAGCTGTTGGAAAGCCCGTGACTTGTCATTCCTTTTGTAACCCATGCTATACAGTAGTTCTTACATCGCAATTATCGTAATTAGATCTGGAAAGACGAAGCATAATATGGTCAGATGAAAAAGAGCGACATCGTGGCCTGCATCGAAGTGACCTGGGACTTCCGTAATTTGTAATTCATATGATTGTCTGTGTCGTGTTTGTGGTTTGGGATCCATATGACTGTCTGTGTTGTGCTCTCTTGCCATGAAATTAGGACCGAGGAGGACCCCGAAGCGAGTCAGTTCTCGTCTGAAACCTAGACAATGCATTTTCCATCGAGGTGTTGCATGTTATTTTAGCCCTTCACACATGTTTAAAAACGGATTTCCACGGAAGGCGCAATGCTTCTGTAGCTAATGCACATGGAGCAACATCAGCTCCACTGCGCGTGCACCTGTCCGTGCACAGCTCCACTGTCCGTTCAGCGCCCTCAATGGCGTCTTAGAACAGCCTAAATGACACAGCGACATCACCTATGATACATCTGCTGCTTATGTCACCTATGTTATTTGTCTGTGTCTGTCTGTGTGTGTGTGTGTGTGTGTGTGTGTGTGTGTGTGTGTGTGTGTGTGTGTGTGTGTGTGTGTGTGTTTGTGTGTTTGTGTGTTTGTGTGCATATGTGTGTGTGTGTGTGTGTGTGTGCCTGTATATATATATATATATATATATATATATATATATATATATATATATATATATATATATGTGGGGGGGGGGGGGACTCGCAGGTAACTATGTGACCTTTGTTCCACATACGACCTTCGTGACGTTTTCAGCGCATGGCCTGAGACTGACATTCCCGTCGCCAGTGATCCGTACGGTCTGACCGTGCCCGCAGAGCTGGCACAAGGGCGCCGCCAGGGACGCCCAGGTGTGGGCCGACTCGTGTCGGCTGCTGACACATGCCAACGAGACGGGTCGGCGGCAGAGGAACTTCGGCGCCTGCGGCCAGAACATCTTCGTGTCCACACACAAGGTGCCATGGTGAGAGTCATCTCCCTCCCCCTGAGAACAACTATTACAGAAGATAGCTGCCGATTATCACAAAATGCAGCACCGTACGCACACAGCTGTACAACCCCCAGTCTGCAGGGGATACACTAGCACCATACAACCCCCAGCCTGTAGGGGACATCGTTAGGCGTCATGAGCGGACATAATACCGATGACGCCGCTCTGGTGGTGGGTTTGTGAAGGAACACCACCAGAGTGGGCTTGCTATGATTAATGCTATTTTCTAGTTTCTAGAGGAGGTACAAGTAATTTCCAATGGTTAAAATTGAAGAACATTGAAATAAGCTTCCTCATGATGTGTAGTTCGTTTTATTATCAAATCATTTCACCCTGTCACTTTGCCCTTAAAGTGAAATGGGAGCAATTGGCCACTCAATATCTTGTAATAAAAACGTATCATACATCTTCTGTGTGATGTGTTGACAATTTCCAATGTTCGTAACAAAACGAAAATCGAGCGTGCTACATTTTTATATCATCTTGAATAACTGCCATGAAGGTTGAACCCTGTCACTTTTGCACTCAATTTGAGGATTTGTGTCTCGAATTATCACGTTGTAATGCTTTAAATTGTATATCAGATGTTCTACATTAGCGAATTAATTTCCAATGGTCTCAAATAAAACGGCATAAAATCAGCTGCCTTCTGATGCCATACTCGACTACTTTTATAGATATCTAACACTGTCATTTTTCTGCTCAATTCCAGGATTTATGTTTCGAATTATCATATTGCATTCCTTATAATTGTACATCAGATGTTTTACATTATCGAATTAATTTCCAATGACCTCAAATAAACCGGCATCAAATCAGCTGCCGTCTGATGCCATACTTGACTACTTTTATAGATATCTAACACTGTCATTTTTGCACTCAATTTCAGGATTTGTGTCTCGAATTATCACATTGTATTCCTTTAAATTCCATATCAGATGTTCTACATTATCGAATTAATTTCAAATGGTCTCAAATAAACTGACATAAAATCAACTGCCTTCTGATGCCACATTCGACTACTTTTATAGATATCTAACCCTTTCACTTTTGCACTCAGTTCCAGGATTTCGATCTCGAATTATCCTATTGCATTCCTTTTAATTGCATATCAGATGTTCTACATTAGCGAATTAATTTCCAATTGCCTGAAATAAACCGGCATAAAATCAGCTGCCTTCTGATGCCATACTCGACTACTTTCAACGATATCTAACCCTGCCATTTTTTACCTTTTGACATTAAGCTTTCCGGCATTATTGAGGTTCTGGCATGGCTCGATGCACGTCAAGAGCCGACGGTTGCTGCCCAGAGGATCCGTAGGGACGACGAGCGGTGGCACGACAAAAGTAAAGTTCCACTCTTGAACAATACTAAGCAACATCGACTCTGTCACGCCAAAATGGTGTAGGTGAAATTCACGGTTGTAGATGCATTCTTTCCATTCAACGACCATAAGCGTAATGTTCTTAAACAATATCGAGAAAACCTGTCGGGCTCAACTCCAGTGGAGGCGTAACTCATGCCAGGTACATCGCCTTTCGCTTCAAATATGAAAATATACCTGTAACTTTGGCGTTGGGGCCCATTAATATTCAGGGAATGGTCCGCGCCCCCAAGCGCGCCCCGCCATATTATGAATGTCGGGCGGTCGGTAACGAGCCGCGGGCCGCGGGGCCCGCCGGCTATGGTGGAAACTAGTTCCAGAAGTTAATACGCAAAGTAACAATATGCGCAATATGTCACTGTGAGTGGCAATGAAATTGACGTCTGAAGGCAAGCTAACTTTTATAAATGCCCTTCGCACCATATTTTATGGAGAAACAATCTCATAAATTGTAACTATATTATTCGCGCACACACTAGTGAACATCCGGGTGCGCTTGTCGCGGGCGCATATTTCATAGTCCTTGAATGGCATCAGGAACTTACCTGTTTTTTTTTTTTTACTGGAGATCCCCCGATGTCCGCATTAACATTACGCCTGACGCCTCACGTACTGGCACCGTACAACCCCCAGCCTGCAGGGGACACACTGGTACCGTACAACCCCTAGCCTGCAAGGGATTCATTGGTACACTCGGTATCGGTAGGATGTTCGGGGGTACCCTTAACTATGGCTGGCCCCTAGGAACGTAGGCTGTGCTGCTCCACACAAATAATTACTGGTAGACTGCGCCGCTTCACAGTTATGCGTTGCGTGACAGTCCGCAAGTTTCACCACCGGTCAGCCGTAGGTATTCGCTTGTGCGGTCGTCGGGTGGTCATTTTCCCTGCAGCCATGCAGTGAGAAACACTACGCTGTTCCCGCCTTGCATTCCTCAGTCGGCCAAACAAAATTGGCAGTTCAGCGATCGGTCCACCACTCGACCTCTGTAGACAAGCAGAGTTTGATCGCTGTGGATTTCGGACTTCGGCAACACAGAATGAGCTGGAAGTGTTGGAAGGAGCTCGGTTGGAAAGGATGTAGCGAAAGGAGAGGGGAATTTTATGATGTCAACGGAGGATTCTCATACCCTACAATAATAACATAATTTCTAACTTTTACACTTTTTAGAACTTTAGTTCGAATTCTTGCTGGGGTGGCTTTATAAACCAGGATCCAATTGCTAAACAGACCTTGCTTGAGCCCTAGCCGCATCACCCGATCCCTTGATTTCAGTTCTACAGTAGATATTTGGCAAAATGCTTCACGTGCCGCCAATACATTCACACGGCCACCCCGGAAGCTCCCTTTTCCACATTATCGTGCCAGTTGCCAATTGACCCTCCTAGCCAGTGGCTAAAATCAAGCGCGTGAAGCGGCTCGAACCCAGCCTTTCAAGGACAGGAGACACCAGCGCAGGCCAGTGCCCAAGCCAACTGAGCTACCGGGGCGGCGGATCCCAAGGCGGCACTTGCTTGCTTAATTCAGATTCATTGATGAATCGATTAACTACTTGCTTACATTACATCTGTTTCATTGATATTTACGCGTTGTTGAGCATGCGGCATATGTTGTATGATATGAATTATTTATTGTATATATTGTGCGCTATATTTCAAGCGACATATTCAGATTATCTATGCGCAAATAAAATATTACTTCAAACGGATACCATCTAATTAGTTTACCATAATGCATTTTTAGTTTATATTGCTTCAGCACGAAATGTAACCGGGTCGCCCGTTCTTCTTATTTATCCAATAAGATCAATTATTTCTCTCCGTTCTTATATATTCTTATAATTATATGTCTCCGTTCTTCTTATTCTTCTTTATTTATAGGTCAGGATTCACACAACAAGCTCTGCTTAGCAATTGGATCCTGGTCCATAAAGCCACCCCAGCAAGAGTTCGAGAAGAGTGCCATAATTATTGCTTCATAAAAAGTAAAATCTTTGTATGGTAAAATAGTTGGATGGTGTCAGCGTGAAGAAATACTTTATCCCCACGGAATTCTGAATATGTCGCTTGCAGTACAGTGCACAACATATGCAATAAATAATATGTTATCATGCAACACATTCCTTTCGCCCTAAAACATGTGATTCTCAATGAAGTAGATGCAATTTAATCAAGTAACTAGTTGACTTGTCAATGAATCGGAATTAAGCAAGCAAGTGCCTCCCCGTGACCCCCGCCTCGGTAGCTTAGTTGGCTAGAGCGCTGTCGTGCACCCGTCTCCGCTGTCCTGGCAATGCTGGGTTCGAGTCGCTTCGCGTGCTCTCTTTTAGTCCCCGGCTGGGAAGGTCAGTTGGCAATTGGCACGATGAGGTCGAGAGCGAGCTGCCGGGGTCGCCGTGTCGGTGTATTGACGGCACGTGAAGCGCTTTGCCAAATTTAAACTGTAAAACTGTAATTCATGGAATCATGGCCAGGGTTCACGAAACCAGCTCTTCTTAGCAATTGGATCCTGGTTCATAACGCCACCCCAGCAAGAGTTCGAACTACATTTCTAAAACGTATAAATGTTGGACATTCTATTATTATTTTGGGGCCAGAGAATACTTCATTGACATCATAAACCTCCCATCTCCTTTCGCTACATCTTTGCAACTGAGCTTTTTCCAACCTTTCCTGCTCATTCTGTGTTGCTGGAGTAAAAAATCCGCAGCTATCAATTGTTGCTTATCGACAGAAGTCCAGTAACCTGCTCGTTTAACTGCCAATGTTGTTTCGCCGACAGAGGAATGCAAGGCGGCAACAGGGAAGACCCGTGTTTACCACTGCATGGCTGCAGGGCAAATGGTCGCGTGACGACCACAAACGCGAATTCCTATGGCTCGGACGCTGGCCGGTGGCGAAGCTGGCAGACTGTCACGCAACGCATAACTGTGAAACGGCGCAGCCTACCAGTAATTTTTGGTGTGCAGCGTCACAGCCTACGTTCCTAGTGAGCCACCCATGCTTAGGGTAGGGTGGAACATCTCAACGACACCGAGTGTACCATACAACCCCCAGCCTGCAGGGGATACACTGGCACCACACTACCCCAGCCTGCAGGGGACACACTGGTACCGTACAACTCCCAGCCTGCAGGGGATACACTGGCGCCGTACGACCCCCAGCTTGCAGGGGATACACTGGTACCGTACAACCCCAGCCTGCAGGGGATACACTGGTACCGTACAACCCCAGCCTGCAGGGGATACACTGGTACCGTACAACCCTAGCCTGCAGGGGATACACTGGTACCGTACAACCCTAGCCTGCAGGGGATACACTGGTACCGTACAACCCCCAGCCTGCAGGGGATACACTGGTACCGTACAACCCCAGCCTGCAGGGGATACACTGGTACCGTACAACCCCAGCCTGCAGGGGATACACTGGTACCGTACAACCACCAGCCTGCAGGAGATACACTGGTACCGTACAACCCCCAGCCTGCAGGGGATACACTGGTAGCTTACAACCCCCAGCCTGCAGGAGATACACTGGTACCGTACAACCCCCAGCCTGCAGGAGATACACTGGTACCGTACAACCCTAGCCTGCAGGGGATACACTGGTACCGTACAACCCTAGCCTGCAGGTGATACACTGGTACCGTACAACCCCCAGCCTGCAGGGGATACACTGGCACCGTACAACCCCCAGCTTGCAGGGGATACACTGGTACAGTACAACCCCAACCTGCAAGGGATACACTGGTACCGTACAACCTCCAGGCTGCAGGGGATGCACTGGCTTCCCATCCGTTTGTCGACTGGGCGCAATGGGAACGAATAGGTTTCTCCCAAAAAGCGAACTTCGCAATACAATGTTCTTCAGTTCAGCTGAAATCACACAATGAAAACAAACACGCTGAAAACAGTCTTAGGTAGCAAAATTCATATTTCGAGGTGTGCGAATATCCATCGGAAAACACATGGAATTGCAAAGCATTTCATGTCATGTCAAAATTTATGACATGCCATTTCCTTGATTACTTCAGGACGAAAAAAAGTAGATCTGCCTTTCAAAAATAAAAAGCACATTCCCGTCGTCTGAATAATTTGGTTAATTCTTGCGGTTTCTTCATTTCAGTATAACAGAACAAGAGGTGGCAGCGGACTAAGACAAGTCGAAACACTTTGCGCCTTGATGGGGTCTAATTTCCTCACACCGAGGTACTCCCCTTTTAATACCGTACCTTCGTTCACCCCATTTAACCAGCGAATGCTTAATGTGCTGTAGTTGCATCTAAGCCCTACGCTACTGGTTCAACCTATGTACATTCCAATCAAACCAGGAAAAGATCCCCTAAAGAAACTACTCAAATCCACCACTGCTGGACCGCTAAGTCCTTCCGTAACAAAGGCTCGCATATTCACGGCTGGATGCGATTGATGCGAATGCCTGACTGCGGAAAGTGGCCAGTGGCCAGTAGCCATTGTAGTGAGAGCGGGCGTGTGTCTGCCGGTCAGCAGCCATTGTGGTGAGAGCGGGCGTGTGTCTGCCGGTCAGCAGCCATTGTGGTGAGAGCGGGCGTGTGTCTGCCGGTCAGCAGCCATTGTAGTGAGAGCGGGCGTGTCTGCCGGCCAGCAGCCATTGTAGTGAGAGCGGGCGTGTGTCTGCCGGTCAGCAGCCATTGTGGTGAGAGCGGGCGTGTGTCTGCCGGTCAGCAGCCATTGTGGTGAGAGCGGGCGTGTGTCTGCCGGCCAGCAGCCATTGTGGTGAGAGCGGGCGTGTGTCTGCCGGTCAGCAGCCATTGTGGTGAGAGCGGGCGTGTGTCTGCCGGCCAGCAGCCATTGTGGTGAGAGCGGGCGTGTGTCTGCCGGTCAGCAGCCATTGTAGTGAGAGCGGGCGTGTCTGCCGGCCAGCAGCCATTGTAGTGAGAGCGGGCGTGTGTCTGCCGGTCAGCAGCCATTGTGGTGAGAGCGGGCGTGTGTCTGCCGGTCAGCAGCCATTGTGGTGAGAGCGGGCGTGTATCTGCCGGCCAGCAGCCATTGTGGTGAGAGCGGGCGTGTGTCTGCCGGTCAGCAGCCATTGTGGTGAGAGCGGGCGTGTGTCTGCCGGCCAGCAGCCATTGTGGTGAGAGCGGGCGTGTGTCTGCCGGTCAGCAGCCATTGTGGTGAGAGCGGGCGTGTGTCTGCCGGTCAGCAGCCATTGTGGTGAGAGCGGGCGTGTGTCTGCCGGTCAGCCCATCTTCAGTGCCACTATCCTGTCGTCTTCGTCACCGCAGCTGCATGTTGTGCCGCAGGGTTCAAGGTTAGCACCAGCGCCATAACGTTGGCATGTGCTCCATGTAATCTGCACAACACAATAGGCATCCTCCTCAGGTTGGGTCGTCTTCGGAGTGGCATGATTAGTTGTTTCACCTAATGGGTCCTTGCGTTCGCAGCATCTATCCTTTGTGGCCGTTGCGCCGTTGAGCTGAGAAAATCAGCTCCGACAGATGTCTCCTGACGAGAACCACTGCATGCGACGTCCTAACATCACTTAAGAGCCCGTTCGATCGCAGGTACTTCGCCATCAAGAGCTGGTTCTTGGAGCGGGAGATATTCCGCTACGGATCGGCGAGGAACAATCTGACCCAGGTGGGCCACTACACGCAGATGGTGTGGTTCGCCACGCACAAGGTCGGCTGTGGCTGGACGCACTGCAAACACAGCGGTCCCATTCCCTACTACAACTACGTCTGCAACTACTGCCCCACGTGAGTAGCGTCGCTACGTAACGACTGCAACCACCGCCCCACGTGAGTAGCGCCGCTACGTAACGTCTGCAGCCACCGCCCCACGTGAGTAGCGTAGCTACGTAACGTCTGCAGCCACCGCCCCACGTGAGTAGCGCCGCTACGTAACGTCTGCAGCCACCGCCCCACGTGAGTAGCGCCGCTACGTAACGTCTGCAACCACCGCCCCACGTGAATAGCGCCGCTACGTGGGTCTGCAACCCCGCCCCCACGTGGTAGCGTCGTTACATAACGTCTGCAGCCACCGCCCCACGTGAATAGCGCCGCTACGTAACGTCTGCAACCCCCCCACGTGAGTAGCGTCGTTACATAACGTCTGCAGCCACCGCCCCACGTGAATAGCGCCGCTACGTGACGTCTGCAACCCCCCCCCCCCACGTGAGTAGCGTCGTTACATAACGTCTGCAGCCACCGCCCCACGTGAGTAACGTCGCGACCCAACGCTCAGCTCCGGTTTGAAGGTGTCCGACGAAAGTCGCAGCTGGACGCTTTATACATCGCGTTGTCCTGCTTATGTATCGTGTGTACGTGTTCAACATCACTTTTGCTCTTCGTAAAGCGTTATGGGCTTGGTCCACCAAATATGCATGGGTGATGCGTCCGATGAGTTGCTTTGCAAGTAGTGTTTGTCAACACAATTCTGGACAAGCTCCAGCGTCGCTACTAGCAGCATAGTGACGCGAGCCCGTACGCCTAGTGGCACGTGCTGATACTGACTAGTATGTTGGTGGCCTGTTACATCTTCTGCATACTTGACATTGCAATCTCACGCCTCATTTTCTAATTCTGATCGCGACCTGCATCATCCACTGCTTTTTCATTTAGGCTTCCACAAGCGACCATTGACTGGAGGGGGACTCAGGGGAGGCCGCAAGTGCTTGCTACCGCCCCCATTGACATTTCCCTGGATACAGTTAGGTAAATCGCCAAAATTACACACACGCATACAGGCATGTTCATGCACATGCACGTGCACACGCACTGTACATACCACAGCCTACACCTAAGCAGCAGGACATAATACGCTCCATTCGTCTATTTGTTTTGTTTTTTAAACACCATGTCCCCTACTTACAAAATTGATGGAATGGTCCTGCATGAACTCACCAAGCGTAATTGTACCGTTACTAACCATACCCATAGGCTTCAGCTGGGCAGCTTGTTACAAAAGCCCTACCACAGCATCACTCATATTGGAAAGCATCACGCATGAATCCAGGAAGCGGCGGCAAAGAAGCTTCCCACCGTCGCCGTCTTCCTGGACCTAAAACAAGCATACGACACCATCAACATAACAGCTCTACTACAACACCTATACAACATAGACATACAGGGCCGACTACTACACTACCTACACTTCTACCTACTAAAACGATCATTTCAAGTCAAAATTGGTTCCCACACCTCAGACACTAAATTCCCCACAACCGGTTTGATGCAAGGCTCAGTTCTCAGCCCCCTCCTCTTTATTCTCGGCCTGAACTCAGTCATCCCCAACAACCTCCCAGTCAAAATTGCAGTCTATGCAGATGACATCGTACTCTGGACATCACAAGAATCACCGGCCCACTCAGTAACCATGCTACAAAACGCACTAACAGATCTCCACGACAAGCTAACATTACTAAACCTACACATTGCACCACACAAATCCAAATGCATGATCTTTGGCTTTAAGCGACACACATATTTACAGCCATTGAAACAAGACAACACTCCCATACCTTTGCTACCACAACAAAATTCCTAGGCATCACTTTAGATCCACGACACACCTTCAAACCACACATACTAAACATCCAAAAACGCGCATCCAAAAGAATAAACATCTTGCGAGCACTATCCGGCACAGATTGGGGATCAGACCGAAATTCCCTACTGAACTTATACAAATCCATCATTCGACCAATCATGGAATACGGGTCAACACTTTTCGAAAACGCAGCTAAATCAAACCTCAAACTCCTAGACTCTCTTCAATACCAATGCTTAAAGATAGCCACAGGAGCATACACAGCCTCACCTTCCCTCGCTCTTCATATATACAACCACATACCATAACTACAACACAGACGCACAGAAGCACTACTCAGATACCACTACAAAACACAACTCATTAGACAACACCCATGCACTAAGGCACTAAAAATCCGCTCCAGACGCAGACATCAACTCATGAAAAAAGTGCCATTTAAAACTACAATAGGATGCCGCATTCAACAACACACAAGAAACTTACACCTCGCACTACCCACCTCAAAACCACTCCCACCACCTAAAGCATGGTGGAAACACCAAACCCCCACAACACACTTCCTAATAGACAAACCAAAACGTACATACACAGATGCAGAAATACAACAACTCTTCCTCCAATTCATATCACAATACGCAAATTACAACATCAACTACACCGACGGCTCCAAATCACACACACACCAGACGGGCTCAGCGGCGGTACTGTATACCAGACAGGCACCGCCCCGGGTCATCTTACGGGCCCGTCTGCCGGACACAGCATCCACCTACACATCAGAAATATATGCAATATATTCGGCCTATTGTACCATCTACAACACAAACATAGAACACAACATCATGGCCACAGACGCAAAATCAGCAATACAAAGCATAACACCCTACACCGTTTCCAAACACCCCCTCATCCCCAAAATACTGCACATACATAACAAACTAAACATTCGACAACAACCACTCTTCATTTGGATACCAAGCCACACAAACATACAAGGCAACGAACATGCAGACACCGAAGCAAACATAGCCACAACACTACAACAAACCACAAACTGCCCACTCTCACAATCCAACTACTACCCCACAATACACCAGGCAATCAACAAACACATTCAAGAAACATGGGACAGAACAGGAACACAACTCCACGATATACATCCAAAATACGAACATTGGCACACCATCAATCAGAACACCGCATACTCAAAGAAAGGATACTGACAAGACTTCGCATCGGACGCACAGCACTCACACACTCCTACCTCATTCTAAACCAACCACGACCTCAATGCACAACATGTCGCCGAACACTTACAATCAAACATATTCTCATATACTGCACCAAGTACAACAACCAAAGACAACACATCACAAACTACTGCACCCACCACAAACCACCTCCCACTAAACCTCACCACGCTTCTCAACGATGAAGACCCAACATTACACGAACATATCTTCCACTTCCTTTGAACACCACGCATATTGGAACAACCGTGAAAGGGAAAAAAGGAACAAAAACAGACATGGAAAAGAAAGAAAAAATTAATTTAAAAAAAACGAATATGTATACGCATACATACATACATCAAGGAAAAAAGCCATGATCCCCTAAGTGCATATATGTTTCTTGCAATGTTCACCCCAAACGGCGATGACCCAACCCCAACCCCCTCTGCACCCCATACCCCAAGCAGCACCGTCCGGACTGCTTCTCTTCTCGTCATTCTTCACTACTGCGCCTTCTTCAGCATCTGAACAACCTACAGCCTCAACTTCAGGACAGCCCATCACACCTCTACCCAGCTCTACTCTGTCATCTTCAACTACCTAACTTCGACACCTTACTTCAAGTCAACCTTACCTATCCTATTCCTTCTACCCCCGACCACGTCGTTCCATAAACCATAACCCACCACCACATTCATCTACACATTACCGGAAACAGCCGACATCACCACACAGTGGCAGGCTGGCAAAACTCACTCACTCATTCACTCACTCATTTGGAGACTGTAAGCTCCCTCCCAAGAGTGGATATATAGACAACACAGCCATACCACTCTCGAGACGCCTCACAATGCACCTGCAGATCGGTGGTTCACGCCACCACACTGAAACAGTCCACAGAACACCCTCCCACAGGCGTACAGCTAGTGGATGATGCCACAATTATCACATTTCTCCACACAATCACGACTCTTAACACTAGACGCCGTTTGTATTGGCGTAAAAAAAAAAAAAAAAAATACCGTCGTACAAAAAAAAAACATGCATAGTCTAATTTCGACCGGATCATAGATCTGTACAGGAGAACTTAGAAGTAATATTTGCCTGTCGGCACTATATGATGTTCGGGATACCACCTTTAGGACGTTCGGTGTTATAAAACATTTGTCACGGAGCATTTTAAAGTGTTCTCTGTACGTCAAACGACGGTCGAACATGACACCAAGAAACCTGGCTATCGTTTTTGTTAGAATTACTGATTTGCACAAACGGACTTCCATGCTTCCACATTGTTGGCGTCTGTAGAAGTGCAGCTGAACTTTCGAATACGATGATATTTGACAAACTTAGGGGAACATTTTTCTTGTAAAAGAGCCCCTGACATGCCAAGGCATCCTAATGCTGAACAAAATTTTCGTAAGTTTTCCTAATCGCATCGCATTCGGAAGTTTCGCTGCTCGTGTAGATATAATAATTGAAAAAGAAGGTGATCAATGCTGAAGTTGGTGTGGTGTTTTACGTGACTTCTGTAGCGAATAATCTGCTTCCAAAATGCTCACATACAGTAGTAGTATGTAGCCATATATCAGCACATACGTGTGCTGACCCCGGTGTCCGGCGACTGACCACGTGACCGTTGCAGCGGCAACTACGCCGGCCGCCTGGGCCGTCCCTACGACGCCGGCCGGCCCTGCAGTCGGTGCCGCCGCTCCTGTAACGACAAGAAGCGGCTGTGCACCAACGCGTGTCCGTGGGTGGACCGCTGGAGCAACTGTGGCGAGCTGCGCAGCCAGAACCGCGCCTGGACGTGTCAGGCGCGCGGCAAGCAGGGTAGGTCGTGTCGCGCCAGCTGCAGATGCGCACACCGCATACACAACTGAGTCGTCAACAGCTGAGAGGTGCCGTCTACCGCCGGCCGGCACAGTCTACCGCCGGCCGGCACAGTCTACCACCTGCCGGCACAGTCTGCCACCTGGCAGCAGTCTCCTACCTGTTGGCAGTGTATCACCGAGCGGCGTAGTCTCCCACCTGGTGGCGCAATATACCACCGAGCGGCACAGTCTACCACCGAGAAGTACGGTCTACCACCGACCAGCAATCTCCCACCGAGCGGCAGGGTGCATAGCTAGGCAGCCACAGCTATACAAGAGCCAGATACAAGTGGCATAAAAACGATCCAACTGAGCAGCAGTCTGCAGCTGAGCTATGCATCTACAGCTGAAGAGTGTCTACATCTGGGCTAATGCCTGCAACCGGCAGTCCTCACCTGACTTGACCTGACCTGACCTGAGGACTAACCAATTCTAAACCACTTTGACGCATTAATTAGCTTATTACTGACCACAGTACAGCGGGATCCACTGTCCCATTGTACCTTGCCACGGAGTTAGACAGAGTCGTCACTCGGGGATCGCGCCACCGTGAGTCAAAGCGGTCCGTCACGTCTAATTGCCGTGGCCAGACGCAATGTACAGGCTGAGTGGTAAGTGGCAAGTGGCAGGCGACGACAGAGCTCAGCATGTTGATCAACACATATTTCGGTTCGTTTATTTTGGGCCTGGATCCGACAACTTGCTTGAAGTGGGACAAATTGCGGGAAGTGAGTCAGCTTCTTGGTTTTGATGTGTTAACGACGTCAAGTGTTGAGCGGGACTGATCTATTTTCATCGACAGCGTCTCATAACCTCCACAGTTCATTACCTCCACAAAATCAAAATACCCAAAGTGGTCATAACCTCCACAAGTCATATCCTTCACAGCTCACAACCTCCACAACACCGAAGCGGTCATACCCTCCACAGGTCACAACCTTCACAAGTACGAAGTGGTCATAACCTCCACATCTCACAACATCCACATATTCAACAACTCCATAATTTCCTAGAAACATCACTTCGGCTAGCTATCGCTAGATAGGAACACGATTTAGGTATTATCGCAACGAATATGCAATGAATGTCATGATATTGAACGTTGAAGTATAGTAACTTAACCTAACCTAACATAATACACAGACCGTGCTGCTATCAAGCGATAGCGAGCTGAAGTGATACTTCTAGGGAATTATGGAGTTCTTGAATCTGTGGAGGTTGTGAGCTGTGGAGGCTATGACCGCTTCGGAGTTGTGGAGGTTGTGACCTGTGGAGGCTATGACAGCTTCAGAGTTATGGAGGTTGTGATCTGCGGAGGTTATGGCCGCTTCGGAGTTGTGAGCTGTGGATGCTATGACTGATTCGTAGTTGTGGAGGTTATGGCCTATGGAGGATATGACCGATTCTGAGTTGCGGGGGTTGTGAATTGTGGAGGTTATGACATGTGGAGGTTACGATCGCTTCGGGTATGTTGAATTTGTGGAGGTTATGAACTGTGGAGGTTAGGACCTGTGGAGGTTATGATACACCTCATTTTCATCGGATTATATACAATCAGTGAATTATTGTCCACCTTCATGGAGAGCATGACATAGTTACGTTTTCATCAACCTTTGCATAGGTACTAACTAGCCATGTAGCAAGGACATATTTACTCTCGCCAGACAAAGTAGATAGGTATATCCACTATCACCAGCTGGACGAGAACACCACCACTGCCGCTATACTGAGTAACTAGGACATATCTACTGCCAATAGGCTTAGAAACGAAGGCATCTACTGCCAGTGGATCGCGTGAAGAGAACACACCACCCCTAGATTAAGTCGACTGACACATTACTGCCAATAGAAGAAAGTAACAATGGCGCGTATACTGCCACTATAATAATTAATGATACATCTACTGCCACCACACTAAGTAAAAATGGTATATCTACTACCACTAGACTCTAAGTAGGAATGACACATCTACTGCCACTAAGAGATGGAACGCATTTACTGCCATTATGAAGTAGTGGAGAACACATTAAATGCCAGAATGCTTCGAAACACCAAATGTATGTACTGCTAATACAATACGCAATATTAATACATGGGCTGCCGAGCTGTGAGACTGCGCTGGTCGCAATCGTCTCAAACTGGTGGTATGGTGCCCTTGCCGGGTACTATCGCCCTTCTCATCGTCTCAAACACGTCTCCAGAGCTCACACCCCCACAATGGGCGATACATGTGCCAGTGACGCAGACAGACAGTCGCCGGCGGTGACTACAGACAGACGGACAGCTGGCGTAGGCATCTAATGACAGACAGTCGCCGGCGGTGACCATAGACAGACGGACAGTTGTCGTAGACATCTAATGACAGACAGTCGCCGGCGGTGACCACAGACAGACGGATAGTTGTCGCAGACGCCTAGTGACAGTCCGACGTCTGTTGTTGACCGCTGGCCCTGGCACATCCTACAGCCCGCTGCCGCCCCGACTCCACCCAAACACGTCACACTCGGACACCCTTGTTGCCCCTGCTCTGACGAGACGCGCCGCGCCGTCGCCCGCTGCCGCCCGCTGTCGCCCGCTGCCGCCCGCTGTCGCCCGCTGCCGCCCGCTGTCGCCCGCTGTCGCCCGCTGCCGCCCGCTGCCGCCCGCTGCCGCCCGCTGCCGCCCGCTGTCGCCCGCTGTCGCCCGCTATCGCCCGCTGTAGCCCGCTGTCGCCCACTGCCGTCCGCTGTCCCCCTGCCGCTGCCGCTGCCGCCCGTTGCCGCCCGCTGCCGCCCTGCCGCCCGTGCCGCTGCCGCCCGCTGCGCCCTGTCGCCCGCGCCGCCCGCTGCCGCTCCCCGCTGCCGCCCGCTGTCGCCCGCTGTCGCCCGCCGCCGCCCGCTGTCGCTCGCTGTCGCGTGTCCTGCAGCTCAGCATCACCTGTGGCCAGCTGCGGCGGTGGCGGTCCGCTGCACCTGGTGGCCGGCCGGCACAGTCCGCCAGTGCCGCTGTGTTTATGCACGGCCGTCGTCGGCCGATTAAGCGGCGAGGCTTTGATGCCGGCCCGTTGCTGGGCCAGCACGGGAGCGCCGCAGCGGCCAGTGCACCTGGCAGCCGGCCGGCCGGCGAGCACGCTGCCAGGTGGGCCGTCTGGCCGTCTGGCCGCACTGCGCCCAGTCCGAGTCGTTTGTTTGGTTGCCATACCGGGGAGGGGGAGGGTGGGGGTGGGGTGGAGCACCGTGGACCGACCGCCCGGCTGCCGTTGGACATTATCAGCTTGCGATGTGATCGTTCCGCTCTGCCAGTGGCATCGGTCGACTCTGATGGCCGCCGTGGCGTCAGTCAGGAGAAGCAGTCACTCAGAGCGCTGTGAACCAGTGTAGCCAAGTCCGACAGTCCACCGACGCGGATTTGGCCGCCTCGCGCACGTTGGTACGACTGTGTATGCCCCCGGCCCGCCCGGTGATGGGACCGTCCTTCATGCACCGTGAAATCCAGCCCGTGTGGAGCTCCACTGATTGCTACACTTGTCACTGTAATACTATGTATGCTACACTTGTCACTGTAGTACTATGATGCTACACTTTCCCAGGCCAAGCTGCTTGGTCTGGCGAGCTAAAGTTTGTTTGGAATGCGAATGCATTAAATACTCTACTCTCGTATGTTCGTGTACTATGGTGTATGGATGTGAGTTCCAGCTATGAATGATGCGATGCGTTTTAAGTGTGAGAGAGGCCAGCTATATGAATGGTGTAGTGTTTATAAGTAAGTGAGGCCTGTTATGAATGGTGTGAGGTGTTTGTAAGTGCGTGAGGCCCAGCTATAACGAAGTACTAAGTGTCTATAAGTGTGGTAGGCCAAGCTATGAATGGTACGCAGTGTCTATAAGTGTGTGAGGTCCAGCTACGAATGGTGTCAGGCGTTGACAAGTGTGTGATGTCCAGCTACGAAGGAGCGCGACACGTGTGGAGTGCTATACTCTGTGTCAGCCGGCTCGGAATGCTGTACTTTAGCATTTGTATTAGATGCATATATTGATCTTCAGTGCTACTGATATATTACCCTTGTTCATGTGCATTTTTCGCAACGCCAAGTACAGAGCCAATTGCATTAGGTACCGTATTGCAGCAACGACGTGTCTTGAGCAGCATTGGCACGCGATCCCGGCGTGAAAGCATCAAGTGCTGCAAGGTGTAACGATACATGCCGTGTCTGTGAGGTAGGATGCGCTTCGTGCCACGCCGACAGGTGGTGCAGAGTGCCGCGCTGATGCACAGCTCACCGCTGTGCGGTACATCATGACCAGCCTGATCGTGGCCGAGGCCCGACGCGATGGCTCCGCTGTGTCCGGGGCCTCTTCCGGGCACCAGGTCTGGAACACCAGTTTCCGGCCGGGTACCAGTCCCCTGGTCTGAAGTATCAGGCGCCCGGGTCAAGAGTCCCAGTCTCTGGTCTGGACTCCCAGTCTCTAGTCTGGATTCTCAGTCTCTGGTCTGGAGTCCCAGTCTCTGGTCTGGACTCCCAGTCTCTGGTCTGGACTCCCAGTCTCTGACTGGACATCAGTTCCTGGTCTGGAGCCTCTGTCTCCGGCCGGGTACCAGTCCCTGGTCTGGAGCCCCAGTCTCTGATCTGGAGTACCAGACCATGGTTTGGGGTACAAAACCCTGGTCTGGAGACTCAATATCTGGTCTGGAGTACGATACCATGGTCTGGGGTACAAGACCCTGGTCTGAAATACCAGACCCTGGTCTGGAATAACAGACCATGGTTTGGAGTAACAGACCCTGGTCTGGAGTCCCAGTCTTTGGTCTGGAGTCACAGTCTCTGGCCGGGCATCAGTCCCTGGTCTGGAGTCCCGGTCTCTGGTCTGGAATAACAGACCATGGTTTGGAGTAACAGACCCTGGTCTGGAGTCCCAGTCTTTGGTCTGGAGTCACAGTCTCTGGCCTGGAGTACCAGTCCCTGATCTGTATTCCAGGGTCTGGAGTACCAGACCCTGGTCTGGATTCCCAGTCTCTGGTCTGGAGTACCAGACCCTGGTCTGGAATCACAGTCCCTGGTCTGGAACACCAGTCTCTGGTCTAGAGTCACAGCCTCTGGCCGGGCACCAGTTCTTGGTCTGGAACACCAGTCTCTGGTCTGGAGTCCCAGTCTCTTCCCGGGTACCAGTCCCTGACCTGAAGCCCCAGCATCTGACCAGGGCCTCAGTCTCCAGCCAGGAGCCATGTCCACAGCTGGTCGGCCCGGAGACAGCGGCCGTCTCGGCCCGCCACGTGACGCGCCGCGCCGCGCCCATCGTTTTGTACTCTTATCTCGTGCATTGGGAATACAGCCCACGTCACTGTGCACTTTGGTTTGACATGCTGCAACGCCAGCCTGTTATTGGCCGCACCGCCCCCCCTCCACGCCCCTTCGTTATGGACAGACGGCCATGGGTGGAGGACTGAGCTGTCTGGGCGGCGGTGCGGCGGAAGGGGAGGGGGCTGACTGACCACCGGAACACCTGGAGAGAACACCTGGGCACGACAGGGAGCGTCGGAGCCTTACAGATGGCGGTACTCGCCTGGACACCGGGATATCTGGAGAGAACACCTGGGTACGACAGGGAGCGTCGGAGCCTTACAGATGGCGGTACTCGCCTGGACACCGGGACACCTGGAGAGAACACCTGGGTAGGACAGGGAGCGTTGGAGCCTTACAGACGGCGGTACTCGGCTGGACACCGGGACACCTGGAGAGAACACCTGGGTACGGCAGGGAGCGTCAGAGCCTTACAGATGGCGGTACTCGCTGGACACCGGGACACCTAGAGAGGACGCCTGGGTACGACAGGGAGCGTCGGAGTCTTACAGATGGTGGTACTCGCCTGGACACCGGGACACCTGGAGAGAACACCTGGGTACGGCAGGGAGCGTTGGAGCCTTACAGATGGCGGTACTCGCCTGGACACCGGGACACCTGGAGAGAACACCTGGGTACGGCAGGGAGCGTCGGAGCCTTACAGACGGCGGTACTCGCCTGGACACCGGGATACCTGGAGAGAACACCTGGGTACGGCAGGGAGCGTCGGAGCCGTACAGACGGCGGGACTCGCTGGAGAGGGGACACAAGGACTTCTGCTGATGGACATATACGAACGTGAAGGTAGGACACAGGGATCGATTGGATGCAATGACACGTGGGTGCATGGTGGTCTACGAGAAGGACAGATGCCGCAGGTGTGAACAATGTCCAGTGTGCCACTAACGACTCTGAGATGGTTCTATCCGTGACTCTGAAACGGGATGAAAATAATAGGTTTTCATTAGCTGTGCGAAGTGGAAAAGAGTGCAACAGGACCTCTAAAATTGTCATAAACTATTCACAATGTGATTTTCTTAAAGCTTCAGAAAAATCATAGGATACTCATCACGGTATTATTTGTTGTGTTTTGGGGTAGGTGTACCACATACCATACGCTAGATAGTCACACTATCTGGCATTGTATCGTGATGCGTGGGTGGTTTACTGTCCATAATAGTGAGCATGTGCATGGTAGTCCTGAAGCTACAAACACAACACCGTGTCAAGCACGAAATCCAGATCTCCTAAGCAAACATCTATAAGCAGGATGCTAAATTTTGGTTGGGAAGGATGTCGTTTGAGTATTCGGCAAGTGGTATATTCCAGCCATTCCAACGAAAAAAAATCACTGCTCTGAGACAGGCCCACATGACACTGCTATCCTCCTTCCTTTGATCCTGAGACAGTCCTCGTGACCTTATAACTACTCTCCTCGTATCTCCAAGACAGCCCCTCATGACCACCGACAGTCTTCCCGTGACATTTGAAACTAGACAGTCCTCATGACCCTGAAACTGCCCTCCCAGTATCTCCAAGACAGCCACTCACGACCCCAGACACTAGACAGTTCTGGTGACCCTGTAACCTGCCCTCCCCGTAACTTCAAGACAGCCCCTCATGGCCCAGACAGTCTTCCCTTGACCCCAGCCACTAGACAGTCCCGGTGACCCAGAGAGCCCGAGATGGCTCTTCGCGCGTTGTGAGCGGTAGCGGACAGGTGGCGAGCTAGACACGTGCTTCTGGGTACGGCGGTGCCCGTCTGGCGTGCCGGCCTCGTTTTGGTGGAACTGGGCCGACTCAGCGGCTCATGGGACGGCCCGACACAGCCGACAACAGCCGCTCATGACCGGCGGTTGGCGGAACTGGGCCGACTCACACAGCCGGCTCATGGGACGGCCCGACACATCTCGCCGCGGCATGATTTGCTCTTAGAGAGCTGATCTGCATAATACTACCACAGCTTAATGACATATCAATTGTGAATGCTTGTATCCTCTTCACTTCGATTCCATGTAGAAGCTTATGCCATAAATATTATTGCTCCAATGCATTTCCAGGGAGATATGACACAGGCACCCGTTGGCAGTCTTTGGAACGACTGAACAATAATTACGCTAAGAGTTTATGATCGCTTCGTTGTGTAAGGCACGTCGCTCCAAAAGGATTGCAAAACGACGATTGGGAAATGAACTGTGCTCCTTGTCAATGCTATGGATCGATAATTAAATTGCAAGGGAAGCTTCAATTCCGAAGCTCATATGGTAACATTTTGAACGTTTTATGACGTATTGATAATACCATAAATACCAGGATAGCACCACCATTGACACTCGATGAACAACTTAAAAAGATTCGATAATAAAACGACTATGGAGCTATCGTGCTGGAAGCACACCTTCGGGCGCCATACCGTTTCTGGCACAGAAGTTACATCTTATATATATATACATATGCATATATATATATATATATATATATATATATATATATATATATATATATATATATATATATATATATATTGTGTGTGTGTGTGTGTGTCTTATATAACTTATATATAATAGATCAGGTAACTTCGACTGCCTTAGCTTGGTAACCCACGTCCCAAACACGTTTTTACTTCCAGGAGTCGGAGCGCACTCAGCTGGCCTGCAGAGGTGGGGCGGGGGTATGGGGCGGGGTACCGACGCTATTTGAATGGCAATGCTGCTCTCAAAAATGACACAAGTAGCCGACAAAAGTCGATTTGTCAGGGTTGAAGGAAGTGACGAGCTGGACTTCTCAAACAGCCAGCAAATCAGATGTCCATCGGGTATAACCAGGAGACGATCCAATTCAGATTAATTAAGGAAGGAAACATTCACACGGCGGTGGCATGGAGGCGCCCTGGCACAATGGGCGTCCCGGGCGACACTGGAAGCCGGGCGACTGAGACAGACACTGGTGGCGAATGCGGTGGGGGCAGGCGGACAATGATTGGCCGGACACCAGGCCACCGTGAGGACATCATGAAATTCAGAGAACTCCATGCAACTGACAGGATATCATGCAACTCAGACTACATGGAGCTGAGAGGACATTGTGCATTCGTCAGGAAACCGTAGAATCTTGAGGACACCGTGCAACAGTGAGAACGTCGTACAACTGAGATAACCACATGCAATAGTGAGGACATCGTACAACTGAGAGAACCACATGCAATAATGAGGACATCGTGCAACTGAGGGGACCACGTGTAATATGAAAAACACCATGCAACTGAGAGGACACCGTGCAATAGTGAGGACACAGTGCAACTGAGAGGACCACGTGTAATAGGATGAACACCGTGCAACTGAGAGGACACCGTGCAATAGTGAGGATATCGTGGAACTGAGAGGACACCGCGCAACTGAGAGGACACTGTGCAATAGGGAGAACACCATGCAACTGAGGGGACACCGCACAATTAAGTGATCAATCCATTCTGAGAGGTTTGACCACCGACAGATCGTGCTACCAATACCGAGATGGGACCATGAGACACAGGTACAACCGACAAGTCAGTGGGGGGCCGCAGCTACCGCCTACGAAGAGCCATCACAGATAGTCATTGGGCAACCGACAAGCCAGTCTTGACGGGTGCCTGCTAGCCGGTCAGACAGCCTAGCACACCATTGGAGGAACACACAGTCAGGCGCCAGCAACCATACTGTCGTCAGGCCTGACTGGAGACAGGTGCGGCTCGCTCTGGGGACAACCACTGCACAGGTGGCTGAGGGGCTGGTAGTGAGTGCTGGCATCAGACTGGGGATGCTGTCGTCAGGCCTGACTGGAGACAGGTGCGGCTCGCTCTGGGGACAACCACTGCACAGGTGGCTGAGGGGGGGGGGGGTGGTAGTGAGTGCTGGCACCAGACTGGGGATGCTGTCGTCAGGCCTGACTGGAGACAGGTGCGGCTCGCTCTGGGGACAACCACTGCACAGGTGGCTGAGGGGCTGGTAGTGTAAGAAAGCTTACATTTTTTCGGCATGCAATTTTCAATATTTTCATACCCGGCCAGGCGGCAAGACGCCCGGTCAGATCGCAGCCACCAGCTGTCCCTTCTCACTGCGTGTTTTTGTTATCCGCCCGACTGGACCCGACCAGCGCCCTGGGATAAGGGGCGGGAGAAAAAACTCTGGAAAAAATAAGCGCCAACCCCCAAAAAACCCCCCTTTCTCCCCCCCCCCCCCCCCCCCCCCACACAAAAAAAATATTTTCACAAAAAACCCCTCCCCCCAAACAAAAGAAAAAGGGCCCCCCCCCGCCCCCCCCGGGGAATATTCTACCCCCCCAGACCCCCCCCCACCCCCCCCCCCGCCCCCCCCCCCCCCCCCCCACCCGAAAAAAAAAAAAAAAAAAAAAACCACCAAAAAAAAAAAAAAAAAAAAAAACTGAGCCCGGGGAGGGGGAAAAAGGGGAAAAGGGGGCTGGAAGGAGATAAAACGCTCTCACTCTCTCGGGGACGCTCTCGGGCTCGAGCTCACTCTCGCTCGGAGGCACTCTCTCTGGGACGAGCTCTCTCGATCTCGCTCTCGCTCGGAGACTCTCGCACTCGGGCAGTCTCTCACTCACGGAGCTCAGGCAGCGTGGAGACGACCGAAGAGGCCAGCCGAGCAACTAACATGTGAGTGCCATCGGTCTGCCATGCCTTCTTCCTTCTTCCAAACCGGCCTATTTTCTATCACAGCTATTTCCCCTCAACCTAATTCATTGCTGAAAGGAGCGACCCATCTTGGGGAGAGGGGGGGGGGGGCAATTAGACTATGTGATGTGTGCGGTATGTGTGACACGGCCGGTGGCGCCGACGTCGCACGCATTGTATAAAAGGGCAGGGTATGTAGGTATGGGGAGGAAGTATGTCGAGTGCAAGAATGGAGAGGTGGGAGATGGCGAGTAGTGTGTGTGTAAGCAGTGCGTGGACGTAATGTGATGCGGTGTATATAAATGTAAATATATTAGATTATGCATAGAAATTCTGTGGTGGCATCAGCGGAGACACGGAGCAGTTGTCCAGCCTTTGACGTGCAGCATTAGCGGTGAAAGGTAATACTTGGGATACAGAAAGGGGCATAGCTTGAAATAACGATCAGGTAGCTTGAAATAAAAATCAATAACAATAATAAAGATCAGATAACGACTGTGCACACATCGGATCCTCACATCATCTTGTGACACTGGGCTGCGTGGGTCGTGGAAATGACCATCGCTCAGCGCAATGTGCCGTACGTTGAAAACTGTACGCGCAACATCCGCCTTGCCACCGACCCCGGGCCAGAATGGATCGTGGAAATGATTATCGTTCGGTCTGACAGTAAGCACGTTGAAAACTGTGCTTGCAATATCCATGTTTTTCCCTCCTCGTCCAATGCGTTCGACCATCACATTAACCGGAGATAAAGAAGTGATATTATAGCCTATCTACCCGCCGTGGTGCAAGCTCATTCAAAAATCAAAAACTCTAGGGGCGCCATCCAGCCGTGTGTTCAGTGGCGTAACTTTCGTGATAACCCGGATAACATTGAAGTCGGATGCCGATGGCCGAGTCAGTGACCCTCCGTAGGAAATAACGCAACTCGATGACGACAGGATACGACCCTCCCCGAACGGTAGCATAGTAAATACCTCGGCGATCAGGTGGACAGAGGGGAGAGTGTTTACATCCAGAACAGAAATGGCGTCCGTGCCGCGGGCGCTGAGGGGTGCGCGCCGCGCGTTTCGCTTTGACCGGGTGACCAACAGCCGACAAGTAGGTGTAGATAGTACCGTGTGTACTTTGCGTGAACACAAGGGATGATGTTCACATGATGTTTGATGGTTGCCCGATATTAATTTGCCATATAAAGTACATCCACATATAAGCGAAACAGTCGACCTGCCAGCCGTTCTCCTATGAACTGAACGTTCTCGGGTAACGGTAATGAGTGTCAAAGCCAGTTTTTAACTTGTCTAGAATATTAATGTTGTTTATATAAATATATATGATCTGCGTTTGGATGATGTCCAATTGCGAGAAGGGGTGCGATGACTGTATACTTTGGGGGCATTAAGCACATGCTCGGGTTCTTTGACTGCAAAAGCCCGCTGGCCTCTGTGATCCAGGGGTACAGCTGGGGGCGGGCACAGTATGCAAGGTCGGATGGGCTGTCGAGCCCCACCTTGCGTCCGTCGAGTTTGGCGCCAAACACTAGGTTAAGGCAAAACAATACACGGTCGTGAGTCCGCCCCCCCGTTCGCTATACGTTTGGGCACGGATCCGTGTAGCCTTTCGGGGCGGGGGGGGGGGAACGTTCGGACGGGTTTGGCGTGCCATAAGCCCCGAGGCTGAAAGGGTAGGGCAGGCTAGGTTATAAAGACGGCCAGGGGGCGTGCCCAACGTGGTAGGGATCCGTGCCCGCTCGTGAGCACGTTCACCTGGGCGCACAGTATCAGTATACGGCGGGTAAGGCCCGGTGCGGCACCGACCTTTCTTTAAGGCTAGGGTATGTCAGTCAAAGATACCAGAGCACTTGTATAAGCCATCGGAGCCAGTACGATGAGCCCCCTCGTAGCATTAAGCCTTCATCCAGGCGAGGAACACTGTCAATAATGGCGAGGCCAGCTATGATGGCAGTGGAAGATTTACATATTCGGCCAATCTACCACAAAAAGAGCAATGATCCGTCGATATATGTGTTTGTGTACCGCTGAGGGGGGGGGGGGGGGGAGCAAAATTTGGGGACCAAGTATTTCATTAATCAATAAGGATAGAATTAATGGAACGAGCGAATGTGAGGTGAATGAGGAGAATGAATGTGCTTTAGGTAGCTTTACGGAAAAGCGGAAGCCACTTCGGGCTCAACCACAGACACCTATTTTGAGTGGAACATTGCACAAAATTATACTACTATTAGCATCCAAAAGTCCCATCTCGGGACAAGTCATTGAAACTAAAAGCAAATTGCATTTTTGCTTAATTCTCTAAATACAACGTATTCTTTCTAATTTGGCTAGACACTCATTTACCTATATGGTGTTCCCAAAACTTTGACCTCGCACACCTATAAATTCGTGTTAGGGACGGTAGCGAACACCATCAAGCCGGTCGGGGTTTGGGGAATGTGTGGTGGAGGTGGCGGGGAAACACAGCAGAACACATCCCTGACACATGTATAATCAGCAAAGGAGTGAGTTAGCTCAGTTTTAATTAGCCCTGTATAAGTCAAGAGTCAGCTCATGCTCAGCCTTGCTAAAGTGTTCTCAGTTAAAATAAAGCCCCATAGCCTCAATCATCAATCAGAACAGTTTCAGTTAAGGCTCGGTTGGCCTAACTTTCACACACTTATACCTTTTCACACACCCATTGTACACCGCACACATCCCCAGCACAGCTAATCTCACACACGCAGCATCCCCAGTCACACACCCCTCACCCGCCGCACCCGCCAAACCACCGAAGCCACCACCCCCAAACCCCACCGACGGCAGAGCCGCCACCCCTACAGTAGTGAGTGCTGGCATCAGACTGGGGATGCTGTCGTCAGGCCTGACTGGAGACAGGTGCGGCTCGCTCTGGGGACAACCACTGCACAGGTGGCTGAGGGGGTGGTAGTGAGTACTGGCACCAGACTGGGGATGCTGTCGTCAGGCCTGACCGGAGACAGGTGCGGCTCGCTCTGGGGACAACCACTGCACAGGTGGCTGATGGGGTGGTAGTGAGTGCTGGCATCAGACTGGGGATGCTGTCGTCAGGCCTGACTAGAGACAGGTGCGGCCCGCTCTGGGGACAACCACTGCACAGGTGGCTGAGGGGGTGGTAGTGAGTACTGGCACCAGACTGGGGATGCTGTCGTCAGGCCTGACCGGAGACAGGTGCGGCTCGCTCTGGGGACAACCACTGCACAGGTGGCTGAGGGGCTGGCAGTGAGTACTGGCATCAGACTGGGGATGCTGTCGTCAGGCCTGACTGGAGACAGGTGCGACTCGCTCTGGGGACAACCACTGTACAGGTGGCTGAGGGGGTGGTAGTGAGTGCTGGCATCAGACTGGGGATGCTGTCGTCAGGCCTGACTAGAGACAGGTGCGGCCCGCTCTGGGGAAAACCACTGCACAGGTGACTGAGGGGGTGGTAGTGAGTGCTGGCATCAGACTGGGGATGCTGTCGTCAGGCCTGACTGGAGACAGGTGCGGCTAGCTCTGGCTACCTTTACTGACTGCTGCGATAGACGCCACAGCAGTGCAGTCCGCCCACCCACAGTCCGATCCATCATCGGTCGGCATTGTCCCGCTGCCGACTCGGTCTCGAAGACCCCACAGACGGCCAGCGTCCTACAGCAATGGACCGACTCGGTGGGCAGAGTCCGGTGATCGTCTCAAAGCATGCGAATTTCGGGACCGTTGCTGTGTACACGCTGGAACAAGAGGTCGGGAACCGGCGCTCCGTAAAGCGAGATGGTACGATTTAAAATTTGTCTCAACACGCGCGCCGGAAAGCCTCTCACATAACGCGAACTGGAGGGGGAATTCGGCCCCAAGATCATGGAAACTACTGAAGCTAGAAGCACAGAGTTTTGAGGGATGATTACGGCAATAGTGAACTCGATGCAGTACAAATTGCATGAACCTGGATGCCTAATGCCTGCACAATCAGATTCGGACGAGATCGGCCGTCACACCACGCCACCACACCGGCACACCACTACACCGTTACACCACCACACCGTCACGCCACAACACCGCCACACCGTCACGCCACCACACCACTACACCGTCACACCGACCACACCGTCACGCCGACCACACCGTCACGCCGACCACACCGTCACGCCGACCACACCGTCACGCCGACCACACCGTCACACCACCACACCGCCACACTACTACACCACCACACCGTCACACCTGAATGTTTGGCGACCGGTCAGTCGACTTTGCACCCCGCAGCTTTTATTGTCAACCGATTTCAAACATAATTTTTGCATAGGATGCGCTATCAAGTTTTAACGAATTGCAAAGATTTCATTACAATATTTCTGATCGCTTATGAAATATCGTCGAAAAACATGAGGTGCGCATGGATTCAGTCTCCTCCGGTGAGCGTGTTCATCTGCTAGGTAAAGGCGGCTTGATATTAATGCTTACCTAGCTATACCAACATTCAGCAAAATCTTTCCGGATCTAAACACCGAGAGGTTCGGCGAACTCTATGCTCCCCCTCCCCTCCAAAGTCGTGGAGTGGCGATTAAGAAATCCACCGCGAGAGCGCTACAACCATTAGCTGTGCAAGAAAACGGGAAGGTATGCAGAAAAATCCACCAAGGTTATTCATGACCAGCACGAATGTTTACTGTCCACAACAGCGCGAGCCCAACTTCTCTGAGCAGCCATGAGCAAATATTGGGAGGATTCCGATCAAGCGGTCGGGAACCAGGCGACAAAGGGTTCAGCGCCTCCCAAACTTTGGACAGGTTTAACATTGACTCCATGCGCGTTGCATAAAAAGGACTGGCTTCAAAATTATTTCCGCCACCCCTCCCATCCCAGCTTTGTAGCAGTCCCCGTACCGCTGATTCCCAATACATTCAAAGTAAAATGTATCTATAGTTCGACCTTCAGACCACTCGGTAAAACAATTGTTGAAACGAGCATTGCATATATTATCACATACTTAACTTACAAAAATATAAGCATGTGCAAACCCAGGAGTAAACACTGAAGTTATAGAAGCTATCAATAAGGTATCGAATACGTATCGCAATCATACCGTAAATCATATCGAGAACAAGACCGACACTGGTCACTACCAGTGGGAATCGCTTGGCGCTGAAATGACTGGCAAAACACCATCACCTGACTTTGTGCTGGACATACACTCATTACGAACACCCAATATTTGCCCGGCCGCCGGACCACACCACCGATGTACCACCACACCACCAGCTGGGGCTGGCCGCCGGACCACACCACCGATGTACCACCACACCACCAGCTGAGGCGGGCCGCCGGACCACACCACCGATGTACCACCACACCACCGGCTGGGGCTGGCCGCCGGACCACACCACCGATGTACCACCACACCACCGGCTGAGGCTGGCCGCCGGACCACCCCACCGATGTACCACCACACCACCAGCTGGGGCTGGCCGCCGGACCACACCACCAGCTGAGGCTGGCCGCCGGACCACACCACCGATGTACCACCACACCACCGACTGAGGCTGGCCGCCGGACCGCCACGGTGGTGGCCTAGCTGAGGGGCGGACTGAGCGCGTCCGGCCCGAGCCGGTCGGTGATGATGTGCTCGCTGAGCTGCCAGAGGCGGGCGGCGCGCGCCGGATCGTCGGCCGCCGCGGACTGCGGACACGCGCAGCAGTTGTTGAAGTAGAGCCCGCCGAAGCCCTCCAGCTCTGCGGCGGTGGCGGCGAACACGCTGGTGCTGGCCGCCTGTTGCTGTCGCCAGAGGGCACACTGGTCAGGTCAGGTCACAACACACACCAAGTCATCACTATGTAGCGATGCAATCAGAGCCGTTACAAGCAGGGTGAGAAACTGAAGAAGCTTCAGACAGCTGGGTGTGAAATTACACCATAGTATACTATAGTACGCTTTGTATGCTTCAATTTGCATACTAAGCTTTGTCATGTGCCATTTGACTATTCATTCACAGCATGCATAATAAGGCCAAGGAGATTATACTTCCAAGACCAGCTATTTGCATTTATTTGCCTGTTGAGGTCATCCTTCCCTGCTTGCTCAACTTCCTGCCTGACTTAATGCCGCAAAGTGAACGTCTTTTGCCGACGATAAAGGCCCACTTTCCTCCAAATCATCCCATGTCTGCTCGGTCGGTTCGCCAGAATAAACAAATTATTCCATGTAATGTGCAGCTAAAAACAAATGCACACCATGTCGTAGGAAGTGTGTTTTCATAAACATATTTTGTGGAAACGATGGGTGATATTTTTGTCGATTTAAGGTCGGCTATCAATCTTACTCACTGATGTGCCTTAGCATGCGTTTAGATAGATCATTCCTGCAGCACTAGTTCGTTCGTCAAGCAATAGAGATTGCGCGCACCTTGCCTATTGGAAGTGTTCTCAAACTCCAAATTAAGTGGGGAATTGACACCTAACACAGCTTTTTCATACATCGCTTCGCATCTTTTCTATATCCTTATACCATCCTACTCCTCACGTGTTGAAGCGACAAAATATCGCACTATTGATAATAAATATTATAAATATCGATATTAAATGCATGCAGGAACATTCTTCAGAATTCCATGTATGAAATACCACCATGATACTTTCCATTCACGTTTCAAACTAGCCTGGGAGTCGTTCCGATGTCAAAGATTGCTACAGACCACAACAAAACCCTCTACGTTCTTCTACGTAAAACACCAAGCGACTCATATTAACCAGCTGATTGTAATAAACGCATCGCAGAATCTTGCGGCAATTGCCATCAAGCAAGAACAAAGTGAAACAGAACCTAACTGGAGGATGTGGGGAAAATCAGGGGTGTGCTTTTGACACCTAACTTGGGAGCTAACTTGAAGATGGAAGAAAACCCAAATATTGTCATAAGATAATGAATTGAAACGGGATTTTTTTTATGTTACTCCATTCCAAAGTTGTGTCATTCTCAGCAGTAAAACGATGTAGATATATCAGATGGATTACACAGAAATACATCTTGCAAAAAACAGGCTATTCATGGCAGAACCGTTGATGCAAAACTTGTCAGATTAAGTCAGGATACTGACCTGTGACTTACACTTACTGAGTGTGAATTTGTCCCGGCGGATTTCGGCAGCTATCGTGCTTTTCAAGTTTGGACTCAAACAGATGGCAAGCTATGCATGATCCACTCATGAAATACATATCACCGTTCCTTTCATATAATTGTAAGTCCATTGACGGGTCGCACGAAAATATAGCATTCACGGGCTCTTTGTCTTGTCAACTTGAGGTCAATATAGGGGGGTTTTCGGGTCCCAAATGCATAATCTTGCACCCTAGAAGGTAGCAATGAACACTAAATTCGAATTCAGCACCCAAAATTACCTTAGTTTGGACGGCCTTTGGTGAACTGACATGTCACCTTGGCTGACCAGAGGTTAGCTACGGCAGATGGGAACAAAGGGAACCAAAGCTGGTTCTAGGGTAACCGTGGGTACGGACTTCAGATTCGGCGTCCATTGCTTGGAGCTTATCCCACAGGGCCGCAACTTATTGGACACGATGATGTGTATTTCATACGGACGGTATGTATAGTTCGCCACTTATTTGGATCAGAACTTGAAAAAGTGCGAAATCTGCTGAAATCTGCCAGGACATGTTCACGAAGAATCGCATCAGGCTGAAGAATGGCCTGACCTAACACGACCTGATAAGCTTCACACCGAAAGTTCTGCAATGAATGCACGCAGGTCGGTGGAGTCTTATTACATTGTATTTAGCCATTTCTACAATATGCTGAATGAAAAACGCAAACTTCCCTACCTACCTACGCGCCTGGTCAAACTTAACAATACAAAAATATGAGTATCCTTATTTTGACACCACTCCGGCTTGATTGTTGTCGAGTCTTGATGTGATTTTTGGGGCCACGCTGTGCTTGCGGATAATTTGTGATGCCCCGACCCGAATTTTTGGGACTATCAACGGAAATTTTGGGTCCCGAGCGCAATATTTGGGGGCTTAGCGAGTTCTCGGGATGCGGTATACTTAGCCGGACTCCAGCTCGATTTTGGCAGGCCCCGGCGCAGATTTAGCTATATGAATTATAGCTAGGCCCGCTATATGAATTTAGGGCCTCTGCGCGAATTATGGGGGCCGCAACGCGAATATATGGGACCCCGGCGCGATTTTTGGGAGCCTATCCCTTCGGGAGGGGAGGTCATTTTCCACTTTGGTACGCCACTGCGGCTGCTCAACGATTTTTTAAAAGCCGTTGGCACCATTCAGAGTAGCAAGGCCCTTCGGAGAACTTTCGGGACCTGTTTGGTATCCCCAAGCGTGATTTTCAGGGGCCCCGGTCCGACCTTTTCGGCCCCCGTCGTGATTTTATGTGCCCCGATACCACGTTTTTAGTTTTCAAGGGCCAAGGTGCGAACTTTTGAGACCACCAGCGTGATTTTCAGAGGCCCGGCCCGAGTTTTTTGGGGCCGAAGCGCGATTTTCAGGGACCCCGATCCGACCTTTTCAGGCCCAAGCGAGATTTTCCGTGGGCCCGGCGCGACTTTTTGGGTGCCCTGGTGCGATTTTTGGTGGCCCAGTGGCGTTTTCAGGGGCCCCGGTCCCACTTTTTGGAGCTGAGCGTAATTTTTTAGGGGACCGAGAACGATTTTTTGGCCCGCAATGCGACTTTCATGGGCCTTGGTGCGATTTTGAGGACCTAGCGTCATTTTCAGGGGCTCCTGAACGATTTTTTTGGGGGCTCCAGAGGGAATTTGAAGGAGCCTGGCTCAATTTTTCAATTTTGCAATTGACACACCCTACTATAGAGTATACACCAGTGTGTCCAAATCGATCTTCGGTGGAGCGTCAAATGTAAAGAAAAACTCGTTGATTCTTGCCGCTCCGGTAGCGCAGTTGGTTAGAGCGCTGGCCTGCTCTGGTCTCCCCTGTCCTGGCGACACAGGGTTCGAGTCGCTTAGCGCGCTCGCATTTAGCCCCCAGCTGGGAGGGTCAGTTGGCAGCTGGCCCAATAAGGCCGGGACGAGCTACCGGGTGGCAGTGTCGGAGCATTAACGGCACGTTAAACTTTCGGTCAAAATTCTGCCATTGAACTAGAATTCATGGATCGGGTGGTGAGGCCAGGGTTCACGCAACAAGCTCTACTTAGCAATAGAACCCTGGTTCATAAAGCCACACCAGCAAGACCTCGGATTAAAATTAAAAAAGGAAATGAAATATATACAATTTTACAATAACTTGTGGAAAATAATGTAAAAGCCTCAGGATTGATTTTTCCTAGCAGCACCACCCAGACCTGAAAATGAAGTAAATATTAGTTATTGCCCTTTTATTCCATATATGATTACTCCGAAATTGGCATGGGCCAGTCAAGATATCAATAGGAAACACAATTTTGCACAAATGATGCAGATATGCTCAGTGGCGTTTTCCACTTTAATTCCCAAATTCGGACACCTTAGTATACAAATTACAGTCAACAAATTTCTACCCCGCACCATGAAGCACATGCAACGATACGCGGTACTCTAATCACAATATTGGCCTTTAAAAATAAAAATAATACGCTGTCAATAGTCACTTAAAGGTGTAAGTCTTCCGTCAATATACTTATCAGATCACAGTTTAATCGGCATTGAAGCAGAGCGTCCGCAAGTGGGCTTACCAACGACTTGGTGAAGGGTCGAACTACGGTAAACATGGCGCGCCAGAGCCACCAGTGACGACTCAGGGAGCTATGCACCATGTTGCCCGGGTGCAGACAACTGCACGTGATCCCTGCGTGACAGACGAGGTGACGTCACACGCAGCGCCGTGTGACGTCATGTGCTCCCACACACGCATACACACTGCACACTGTCACCGAAAGATTGTAACTTAATTGCACGCCAGACTGGCACCACGTGCAGTTCATGTTCTCCTTCAAGATCGATTGTGAAGAAAGCGAAGAGCGAAACTAGTTGCTACGCATCGCTAACCTTCCGCCAGAACACAATGCCGGAGTGTTGGGGTTCCATGTACACAATTATACGGCCGAGAATCTAATGAAAAACCTGCGTTCGTGACCCACACACTGCACCGCCTAAATAGTTCATTTATACTAGCTAATCATATCGAAATGGTCCACATAAATAAACGCATCAGGAAACAGGGGCTAAATATGGTGTCCTAATACCGATCAGAGCCACAGTCTACGAACAAACCTTTGCTGCTCCAGCGTCTATGAAGCTCGTTGGAGAAGAGATTGTTGCAAAGCTTGGCGTCGTTGTACGCCACGATGCCGAAGTACTTGTCAGCAGATCGAGATAACTTCTCCAACGTGAAATCTTCCAGTGCGAGCCGCGATAACCTGCGATACAAGCACTGGGTCCGTACGTAAGCGGGGAGGGGCAGTCTACAGAACGGCATGTTATAGAAGGTCCTACATGGCTACGTGACAGCACGAGAGAGATGTAGCAACCAAGGGGACAGTGCGTGAGAGATGCGGCAGCCCATGGGACAGTGCGTGAGAGGTGCGGCAGCTCATGGGACAGTGCATGAGAGGTGCGGCTGCCCATGGGGCAGTGCGTGAGAAACGACAGCCCATGGGACAGTGCATGAGAGGTGCGGCAGCCCATGGGACAGTGCGTGAGTTACGGCAGCCCATGGGACAGTGCGTGAGAAAAGCGGCAGCCCATGGGACAGTGCGTGAGAGGTGCGGCAGCCCATGGGACAGTGCGTGAGAGTTACGACAGCCCATGGGACAGTGCGTGAGAGGACGCACACTCCAGATACACACAATACATATTAAAACACCATAAACACCGACCCACAATGAACACTCGAGAGCATCACCGCCTTGATCACCACAAGCGGGTGATAGCCGACACACAGCACCGCCACGGTGCAACTATCGTGTGCGAGGCAGCCCGCGGCGACAGCTGGCGTGTCGTGTCGGTCCGGCGGCGACAGCTGCCGGATACGACAGCCGGAACTGCCGCGGGACCGACACGACAGCCGGAACTGCCGCGGGACCGACACGACAGCCGGAACTGCCGCGGGACCGACACGACAGCCGGAACTGCCGCGGGACCGACACGACAGCCGGAACTGCAGCGGGACCGACACGACAGCCGGAACTGCCGCAGGACCGACACGACAGCCGGAACTGCCGCGGGGCCGACACGACAGCCGGAACTGCCGCGGGACCGACCGGAACTGCCGCGGGCGACGACTGCCGGAACTGCCGCGGGACCGCACGACAGCCGGAACTGCCCAGGACCGACACGACAGCCGGAACTGCAGCGGGACCGACACGACAGCCGGAACTGCCGCAGGACCGACACGACAGCCGGAACTGCCGCGGGACCGACCCGACAGCCGGAACTGCCGCGGGACCGACACTACGTCACCGCCGCCGCCCTGACCTGCTGCACCGGGTCCGGGTAGGTAGACCGGCGGCCGAGTGGCGGGTCCTCAACAAACGGCAGCGTACAGCACTGTAACGTGCTGTCAGTGTGACAATACCGGCGGGGGGGTGGTGGTGTGGTAACATGGCACCCTGGGCTCGGTTGTGTGGGCGGCGGTGTGGTAACATGGCACCCTGGGCTCGGTTGTGTGGGCGGCGGTGTAGTACCGTGGTAGCCTGGCTCGGTTGTGTGGGCGGCGGTGTGGTAACATGGCACCCTGGGCTCGGTTGTGTGGGCGGCGGTGTGGTAACGTGGCACCCTGGGCTCGGTTGTGTGGGCGGCGGTGTAGTACCGTGGTACCCTGGCTCGGTTGTGTGGGCGGTGGTATGGTAATGTGGTATCCTGAGCTCGGTTGTGTGGGCTGCGGTGTGGTAACGTGGTAAGAGATAACGGGCTAATCTTTTGCAACGAATCCGAATGTCGGCACTTCGAAGATTTTGGAACATGATTCATTTTCTAGTTTCTGTTCATCTGTTCCAAGTCCATGAACTTTGATGATCTAGACCTGAAATTTGTACAAAATGTGCAGAACAAATGCACAAAAAAAACATTGACATGTCTTGTCTATGCATCTACTTATTTGACCGCCATCACTGAAAAAAAACTGCTTTCAAAAGCCTCCCCAGCCCGGTGAGGGTAAAAACGCTTTCGTTAAGTCATGATCTAAATCACACATTATCACGCCGAGTAAATTGCAGATTAACATTTCCGCACTATGTAGCCTTATGGGAAGTGGCCTAAAATATAGTATAAATATAGTAGCTTCCAATCGGGAAATACTTATTTCCAGTCAACTGCGATAATTAGGAATCTCATGACAAGACTAAACGTGACTCGCATAACCGGAATTACAAATATTGTCAATGAACTGCTGAAATATTGGCACCATTCGGCAGAAAACAAGCACTATTTACAGCTCCCAAAACATCACGATCCAATCGATAAGCACCAGATGGAAACATCAATACGTCACGTTCGAATACTCAGCGATGTTTTGATAATCAACACAACCGCCACATTTCGAGACGAAAATATATGCACAGATACACACTAACGTGGTTCGACCAGCGTTCCAGTCAAAAAGGCAATAATTCAAGAAGCCTGGGCTATACGCATCTTTATTTATCTTATTGGGAGATGGAAACGGAGCTACCTGAGAATCACTGCCATGCGTGGCCCACTGGTGGGAGACGGATACCTGGGTACTTTTACGACGCATTCAACTGCTAGGTCATATGGCGTAGCCAACATTTCACGCCGACTGGGCGGGGACAAACGCCGTAATCCTGTCGGTTGTGGCATTTGAGCCCACGTTTCAGATTCAGATTCAGATTCAGATTTGTTCATTGACATACAATCCACATCGGTGGTTTTTTATGTCCGCCAGTGACTTGTACATCAAAAGGGAACGCACCATTTACACTTCATCACACACCACACAAACCATTCACACATATTGGACATTTTTCCTTAAAAAATTTCATCACACTTTTCTAAAACTACGCCCAGCCCCAGCAACAAAATCGTGATCGTGCTGGTAATTCTGCACACGACTTTACTATCAAGAGCTCAACGCTCACTCCGGACTGAGCAACTGGAGATGGGTACGCAGCCACCTGAGAATCACTACCACGCGGGGCCAGGTGGTGGGGGATGGGTACGCAGCCACCTGAGAATCACTACCACGCGGGGCCAGGTGGTGGGGGATGGGAACGCAGCCACCTGAGAAGCACTTCCACGCGGGGCCAGGTGGTGGGAGATGGGTACGTAGCTACCTAAGAATACCTGCCAGGGCGTGCTGGAAAACCGAAAACGGGCGCGGAATCGATGTGGTGAGAATGCCAATGTCATATGGTTACGATGCCAGTGTCATGTGGCAACATGCGACTATCAAAGCACGCCTTGCGGCGGTTGATAGCACATCGGTAACCGGGGTTGTAAATCCGGACAAGCAAGGCACCCAGTGGATGTTTGGTTCCATCTGAAGTAGTACCTTCCCAAACGAGTCACTCATCGTCATGGTCGTCGCCATCGCTGGGCTACCTGTGGTCCAGACCACACGTATTTTTTTCGGTGTGTCCAACCACACCTGGGAAACTGACAAACTTAGGGAAATGCGACATCTTCCTGAAGTTTCTCAGTTTCTGTATCGGGTAGACGAACTTACCCGACGGTTCCGCAAAGGGTCCGCCGGGCGGGCCTCCATCGCATTTGAAAGGGTTGAGCAGGTATTGCATAGCATTGTGCATTCCAAAACAGCATGCAAACATAGTTTCCATCTACCTTCATGCTAGTGCTGGAACAATCATCTTTATTGTGGCTTTGGTTTCCAGCTGCCGAATAAATTACTTCCCGCGTAATAATGGAGCGGTTTAGCTAAGTTATTCAACCCCATCGTGCATTCAAAAAAAATAAAAGCATCCAATTTAGCACAGAGGTAGCCTAACATATTATGAACAGGTATGTATTTGGGTCCTCGCGCAATTGCTACCTGGCGGTCGCCGCTTGGCTGCCACTGGAGACCCATACCAACACCTACTTAATATCGGATTTCAGGACTGATGAGAGCCAAGTTAGCGACACGAGCTTAACTGACACTGAAGTACGTAACACATCCGATTCCACGACTGGAAGGGAAGATGAGCAAAAAATGGGAGGCCAGTGTGCTCGATGAAGAGATTGATGGTAGACACGCGGTATGACTGACGGATGGACATCGATGGGTCCCAATCAAACAGAACGATGGAAAAGCTCCTCACGGACGCACACCACAAAAATGTCACAGCAGTGAGGTCATGACCGTGGTACATTGTACATCACCTCACGGACATACACACCACAAAATGTCACAGCAGTGAGGTCATGACGGTGGTACATTGTCCATCATCTTCGTGGCATCATCACTGATAGCCAAATGATTTGCAAAAGTGTCCATTCGAGCCCCATGCCGGAACATCCACGCATATTGTATACTTGTTTGCGATAAATGTGAAAAAGTTCTTCGGAGTGTTAAATAACATCCACGTCTTCCTTCAAGCCTTACGTCCTTTTTCGGCGCTTGAATCCTTTATTATATCCCAGTGCCCAAACAAAACAAAAACAGGAAAAAAGAAGAAGAAATCTTGCTTGAGTAAGGACATTAAGCAAGCTCGAATCCGTCGTGATGTCAGGCATCCATGACTTCAAAAACAAAAATAACAGGTGTTGGCTACTCTTTGGTAGTATAAAAACACGTAATTACGCATGGTGAGTTTGGTAACTTTTGATGTACCTAAACGGTCTGAAATCTGATCGAAAACGAGGCAGATAAAAATCACGTTTAAAAATGTCACCAATTCTAAAATAGCTTCGTTTTCACCTAAAACTTCGGAATTTCACCACTTGCTTCCACTCAAGAATTTGCCTTTCGCCAGTCGACATACGCAGTTTGCAGCCACAACACAAATTACCGGATGCCATTTCTTTCATGAGTTCTCCCACCAATCGATACATACCATTAATGCACTGTACAACAGTCAATATGTACTAGCAATGAATCCGAGATGGCAAGCATCGGCACTAACAGTCAAGGTTATACATTTTCCCAACGACTGGGCACCTGCACCACTTACATCTCCTAAAGGGACGTCCAAGCCCCAGGTGTGAGGGTGTGATGCGACGAGTCTCACCTGTGGGACTCAGATGTTATAAGCATCACCTGCGGAACTCCTGGAGTCTCACTTGAGACTCTGATGAGCCTTGGCTGTGGGACTGTGACGATCTTCACATATGACTTCTGGAGTCTCACCTGAGACTCTGATGAGCCCTGTCTGTGGAACTGTGACGATCCTCACATTTCTGGAGTCTCACCTGATACTCTGATGAGCCCTAGCTGTCGGACTTTGACGAACATCACCGGTGTGACTCTTGGAGTCTCACCCAAACACTCTGATGAGCCCTGGCTGTGAGACTGACGAGTGTGACTTTTGGAGTCTCACCTGAGACCCTGATGAGCCTCGGCTGTGGGACTGTGACGAGCCTCACACCTGAGACCCTGACGAGCCTTGGCTGTGGGTCTGTGCCCATCCTCACCGGTGTGACTCGGAGGAGACGACCACCACGCGAGCGCCGCGTGTGCGGGCCAGCGCCGGCTCCAGCAGTCGCGTCAGGTAGAAGTGGCCCAGGTGGTTGACGCCGAACTGCGCCTCCAGGCCGTCAGAGGTGAGCGTGTATGGCGGCGCGAACACCGCCGCGTTCAGGATCAACATGTGCAGGTGTCTGCCGGCAGTTGGTCCCACGGTCAGCGCAGGACATAACAGGACAGTGCAGGACATAACTGGACAGTACATGACATAACTGGACAGCACATGACATAACTGGACAGTGCAGGACATAACTGGACAGCACATGACATAACTGGACAATACATGGTTGGTGGACATTGGAATTAGGACACGTCGCAGTGAGTCATAACTGGAATCTTCACGCACGATTGACGTCGCTGGGCGAAGTACAGCGACAGGTGAGACTTGAACCACAAGTACATGACATAACTGGACAGTACAGGACATAATTGGACAATACATGGCATAACTGGACAGTGCAGGACGTAACTGAACAGTGCATGACATAACTGGACAGTGCGGGACATAACTGGACAGTGCAGGACATAACTGGACAGCACATGACATAACTGGACAGTACAGGACATAATTGGACAGTACATGGCATAACTGGACAGCGCATGACATAACTGTACAGTACAGGACACAACTGGACAGTACAGGACATAATTGGACAGTACATGGCATGACTGGACAGTGCATGACGGACAGCACATGACATAACTGGACAGTGCATGACATAACTGGACCGTAGAGGACATAACTGTGACATAACTGACATAACTTTCCTCGGATTATTATTTTTGACCTGGTGACCTGAGCGACAGAAGACTGTGCCCAGTGAAATCAGCGCAATTCAGACAGATACGAAACCCAGCGACTCGCGTGCCATCGATTTGTTTGTTTTGTTTATTGGGTGGTTCACGACGCACTTTATGCACATTAACGGCTAATGGCGCCGCCCACTGTTTCGCCGGTGGGCCGCGGGATTGGGAAATGTCCTGAGCGGTGCGAGTTGAACCCGGGACCTTGGTACCCAGAGCTCAACATCTTAACCAATCGGCCATCCCCGCCCCGCGTGCCATCGATAAAAGCAGTTTGAGTGTGCAGATACAATATTGGACCTCGCCCCCCCCCCGTTGTTTACTCATATCCGTGGATAATGTCTCGCCTGTATCTACGGTGAAACTCGGCCGCGAACTCGCGCACACTCGTCAGGCTGGCCAGGTCCATGTGGATGACGTCACACACACTGTTGGCGCGCTCCTGTTTGATGACGTCGACGGCGGTGCGAGCCAACTCCAGGTTTCGGCAGGCGAACACCACGCGGCAGCCATGGTAGGCCAGAGAACGTGCCGTCTCGTACCCTGCCATCAGGCCAGGTCAGGTCAGGTCAGGTCAGATCCGGTGAATCGTGGTACGCCAGGAGCGCTGAGTCATAACCTCAGGTCTGATCAGATCCGGTCAGTCGTGGTAGGCCAGGAGCGCTAACTCGTACCCTGACGTCAGGTCAGGGCAGGCCAGGTCAGGTCAGGTCAGGTAAGGTCAGTCGTGGCACGCCAGGAGCGTCGTCTGGTCCCTGCCATCAAGTCAGATCAGGTTAAATTAGCTGTGACACACCAGAAAATAAATCCACCGAGTGCGTAGTCGAAATGGGTCAGGTCACATCAGATCCAATTGGGATATAACGAAGTGGCTAATAAACTCACGGGAGGACCATGGGTAAAAATACCAATATTTCGGGATGCAGTGACACGAATCGGTACATCGATCATCGTCTGACATGTAGCATCTTAGAAGAGCAGTCGGACGAGCGCAATATAATTTGCAGAAATGGGCAGTGCATGCACACCACAACTAATACAAACCCACACACAAAGTTTTGCCATATAGTTACAAAACAGCCAACTGACAGTGTATATGCTAGCCGTGTACTTCGGCGAGTTCGCATTATGCCTTTCCAACTGGATGCCCGTACCCACTGATCTGACCTCTATACCGACTGACCTGCAACCATGACCTGAGTACCATCTTGTTCCAGGCAAACAGCAACGACTGACCTACAACCATGACATGAACAGTGTCCTGCGTTATGATCCCAGCACCAATTTACCTATGGGCGTGAGCCCAGCACCATCGTCCGCTGTGCCTCCATCACCAATTGGACTGTGACCATGACCTGGGCGCTAGTCTGTGCTGCCACCTCAGCACCGACTGCCCTTGCCCTATGACCAGCGTTTGTTTGTTACTTGGGCTTAAGGGCGCGCCGACTACGAGGTCATTTAGCGCCCAGACTATGACCAGCGTCTTTGGTGACCTCAGCGCAGATTAACCCACGACCATGACCTGGCCAGGACCGTGTACCGTGCCGTCCGGCCCGACTGACCTATGCCCGAGTTGGCGCCCGTGACGACGGCCACGCGGCCGCTGAGGTCGCGGCCGTGCAGCACCTGCAGGCCGGTACTGGAGCCGTCAAACCGCTGACGGATGCCGTCCTCGCCGCCCTCCTGCTCCTCAGTGGCGAACGCCAGTCGGGGGTCGGTGAATGACGTCTTCTGGCTCTCGTGGTCCACGTACAGCACCTGCACACCACGTCACCCATCAGCGGCCGCCCTCACCAGCACGTAGACGTCCCCGGCCAGTCACCAGCACGCATACGGCCCCGGCCAGTCACCAGCACGTATACGGCCCCGGCCAGTCACCAGCACGTATACGGCCCCGGCCAGTCACCAGCACGTATACGGCCCCGGCCAGTCACCAGCACGTATACGGCCCCGGCCAGTCACCAGCACGTAGACGTCCCCGGCCAGTCACCAGCACGTATACGGCCCCGGCCAGTCACCAGCACGTATACGGCCCCGGCCAGTCACCAGCACGTATACGGCCCCGGCCAGTCACCAGCACGTATACGGCCCCGGCCAGTCACCAGCACGTATACGGCCCCGGCCAGTCACCAGCACGTAGACGTCCCCGGCCAGTCACCAGCACGCATACGGCCCCGGCCAGTCACCAGCACGCATACGGCCCCGGCCAGTCACCAGCACGTATACGGCCCCGGCCAGTCACCAGCACGTATACGGCCCCGGCCAGTCACCAGCACGTAGACGTCCCCGGCCAGTCACCAGCACGCATACGGCCCCGGCCAGTCACCAGCACGTATACGGCCCCGGCCAGTCACCAGCACGTATACGGCCCCGGCCAGTCACCAGCACGTATACGGCCCCGGCCAGTCACCAGCACGTATACGGCCCCGGCCAGTCACCAGCACGCATACGGCCCCGGCCAGTCACCAGCACGTATACGGCCCCGGCCAGTCACCAGTACGTATACGCCCCGGGCCAGAGACTGTAGGCCATCGGCAAGTGCCATATGTGCCTCACAAGAGGTCAATGCCATCGATGGATAAGCCAGTGTTACCACTGAAGTCAGGTGGAATTCCACAAGATTCTCCCCTTTTTGGCCTCACAATTCCCAGAAACACAAACCAATCGCAGTTAAATGTTAACTCTTGACTGCTTGGAGTGCCGAAGCGAGGAGAGCCATTAAAGTGAAATTAAAGCATGTTGACTCAACTGAGTCCAACTAATAGCTTCCCCTTGAATACTCGAGGAACTAGGTCAATGTGCTTTTAACTCACATTATTAAGTTTTCGTGAATCGGTGCACTCATACGCAAGTGTATCAGGCATCACGTCACGTATGTAGGGAATCCTTGGCTTTTACGGCGCGCTGCAGCCGAGGTTTGGGAGTCACCGGCGTGCAGCGACTTTACGGCGCGCTGCAGCCGAGGTGCGGGAGTCACCGGCGTGCAGCGACTTTACGGCGCGCTGCAGCCGAGGTGTGGGAGTCACCGGCGTGCAGCGACTTTACGGCGCGCTGCAGCCGAGGTGCGGGAGTCACCGGCGTGCAGCGACTTTACGGTGCGCTGCAGCCGAGGTGCCGTGATAACCGGCGTGCAGCGACTTTAAGGCAGGTTTTACAGACTTCGATTGGTTGGGACACACTAGACCGCGACTACACGACACGATCCATGATGTAGGACGATGCCACGCATTATCACAGGTCATCAGATTGGTTGGGACACACCAGACCGCGACTTCACGACCCGATCGATGGTGTAGGACGATGCCATGCATTTTCAGAGGTCATCAGTTGGTTGGTTATTGGTTTTACGACACGTCGACCGTTCAGTCATGTAGCGTCACCAATCTCTCACGCCGATTGGTCGCGGGCGAAGAGTAGCGACAGGTGAGAATCAAACCCACAATCTTTCGATTGTGAGACGAGCATCTTACCCCTAGACCACTCGTCCCCTCAGAGGTCATCAGATTCGTCAGGACACACCAGATCGCGGCTACACGACCCGATCAATGGTGTGGGGGGGGGGGCTTTAGGGCGCTTCGACCAGAGTTACGGTGTAGGACTATGCCAGGCATTACCAGAGGCCATCAGATTGGTTGGCATAATAATCAGATGGTCAGAAGTACATAACTTAGTGTAATATATGATACTCTAATATAGAAATCGTATAGCATACTAATACCGTCTTTCAACCAAATTAGCTTACAATTGGTTCATGGGTGCACACCATGTGCAGGTACATATTGCATCGTTATTGGAGTAATATGTCCTACACACAATTATCAAAGCTAAAAGCTCTGGCAATTAGTGTTGATTCATGGTTGGTTGGTTGGCTATTTGGGCTTAGGGGCGCATCGACTGCTTCGGTCAAACAGCGCCCATAACAATGTTAGATGGACAGCTGAAGAGGATTGGCACCAACAGTACCTGAGCGATTTACACCAACAGTACATGATTTAACATGGGACCCTATGGACTGGCCTCCTCAATACTTTTATATCTGGTCCAATCCATCAACACACTACCTCCCCGTGACTTTAATAAACTGACACCCTCACCAGTGCCCCAACAGTTCCAAGTGAACACTTCAGTGTGAAATTGCACCCAGCCGGGGTAAAAGTGCCACTCCTAACTCGGAATATCGCAAAATTGAAAAATTGCAATGAGAATAAAAATATACGAAGTAGGAAATTGCGCCTTAAATGCTTAGCTGTCAAAATTGATTTTCAGCTACACTGGGTCTTGCCCAGAAAACCATAATTCCCTTTGGAAATTCTGCATTCTGACTTCAATTTTCCACCCTTGCACCATGCTTTGAATAATTTTCCACTCGGACAACCACGACCAACATGAATTTCGGGACAGTGCCCTTGGCTGAAGCCACAGGCAAAGCTACGAGTGCCAACAACCAGCACAGGCGCACCACCTATTGGTGGTATCAGCATAAATACTGCCGTCCGCCCGCTGGCGTAACTAATGAAAGCCAATGAGTGGATGCAGGACTCAGGCAGGCCAGACACTCACCTTTCCTTCGTCGTCGATCACTCGTTCCCAGCCGAACGGAAACTCTTCGGGAACCTTTTTCTTCTTCCCCGTACGAGGATGCCTCCACTGGGTCACCTTCTCAACGTGACTGCGAAAAACCAAACGACAGGGGAGGCATTAGCAGGACCGAAGTTTCCAGAAAACTCAATCGTTTCTCTACCAGTTCACGGCACACTTTCGACCACTGGCAATTGGCTGGCCACTGGCACTACCACTGGCAATTGGCACCAGGTAATTGCCCACTGTAAACACAGGAGGCATTTCAGCATGCAGACCCACTGAACAAATGTCATCCCTCGCCCTCCCACTGTGAACCCCCTAACAGCAGGCCCCGACGTACAGCGCCCTATGGCGCAACAGCGTCACTAACCATTGTAGATACGGTTGTATCTATATAGTAGATTGAAGAGAATCGTGCGTCGCGCAGAAGATTAGGCAGACTTAAATTGTCAATAAAGTAAAGTAAGATGGCCAGTAAAGTAAGACAGAACCCAACAGGTACGCTTGAAACACAAAAGGCTACAAGTGCTACGTGTTTCTGGGTGATGACGAGGAACTCATATGGGGTTCGGTGTTTCACATCAGTGTTTCTTCATATTCGAGTTAGGGAGATATATATATATATATATATATATATATATATATATATATATATATATATATATATATATATACGCGGAGTCGGCAGTTCCTAGGACGAGAATAGTAGCTGGTCATATTGTCGCACATCTTGCAGTCACTTTCCCCAAATATACGTCACATGCACACACCGAATGGCACCACATATCTGTGAGGAATTGTTGAGAGCATACCTGGCAGTCGATGAGAGAACACATGTGCATATGCGGTGGTGCGGTGCTGATGCGACACAGGCGGATCTTACACACATAGCGCATTTCCGCCTTCGAAGGCACAGCATCCACCACTGGAGGCGTGGCTTTGCAATTAAAAAAATTCAGGGAGGACAAATGGCATCGTAAATTCGAATGGGATAGCGAAATGAAACCGGCACAATCTTGGAAACGTAATTGATGCACCCTTCACCTAATTTTCTGCAAGAAATAGCACGCTTGCTGAAAGCTGCCACATTTATAATTCCACAAATCTAAGGAAATGCCTGTATTTGCATCGGAAAGGATGGCATTGGAATGTTCTGCCATGTGTTTTTCATCATAGTCAAGAGTCCAAAGTTGTGAGGAGCAAAACAATGTTCGGATTGATTGATGGGAAAATTCCCAAGTTGAGAGTGCAGTCGCCGCTGAACTATGCACGACCTGCACCATCACCAGTTGCCACTCGACTCGCTGCGTGGCCGAGCCGATGGACGACGACTCACTTGACGTAGAACACCCTGCCGTCCAGACAGACCCGCTCCTCCCAGGCGGGCGGCAGCTCGTCATCGCTGTCAGAGTCGAAGCCAGGCGGCTGCATGGCCAGCTACACCAGTCACTTCACCACTGGCGACCAAACTGCCGTGCCACGTCACTACTGGCGACCAAACTGCCGTGCCACGTCACCACTGGCGACCAAACTGCCGTGCCACGTCACCACTGGCGATCAGACCGCGGTGTCACGTCACTGCTGGTGGCTGGACTGCGGTGGCACGTCAATGCTGGTGGCTGGACTGCGGTGACGTCATCTGAAGCAACATACGAAGCAGATTGGCATTAGTGAAATGATACCAACAAGATCACATACGGTAACCACTGGCAATTGCCACCGTCAGTGAAATAACGATTAGGGACAAACTGTGAAAATAATTCATATACAACCATCCAGCATGTCTGCATTGGTGAACTTGTTGTAAAGTTGCCGGTGAAGTTACATTGAAGTGAAGTTACATACAACAACACATAACAATTTGAAGAAAACAAAAAGGCACAATTACCTATAAATGCAAACACGTTATGGTATGATCACCGAGCAAACCACACAAACCACCTTTCTTTGGTATTCTTTTTTATGGTCAGTTGTGCAAAAACAAAGAGCTATACATTTGCTGTTTTTCAATTCAATTCAATGTCTTTAGATATTTGGAACCTGATTAAAATTGAAACAACCGATCTAGCTGCTTACAACCTCTGCTGTTCTCCCGATATCAAAGCATATATTTATATCGTGATTTTGTGACCCACGAGCAATTGGGCGGGATAAAGTCATTAACTCGCACCCTGGAGGCCCTCTAATAATTATGCGCACTGGAACGGGAGGGGTGGATTCCGCCCCCTAAGGTCTCGGCTCCTATTAAAGCTAGAGTATTTCCAATTTTCACAATTACACAATTTCCAGGGTAGACGGGTGCAATGATGAATCTAAATTTCATGACCTTAGGTCGATATCTTCCAGGTTAAATGAGGCTAAATATGTTACATTTTGCTCGTTTTGCATGGCTTAGTTTGACATTGCTATGAATCGCTGCCATTGTGTTTAAATTAACCATTTAAATGTAAACAATTATTTTAGCACCGTTCCCAAGGGGTGGAAAGCAGGACCTTAAACCGAGCTGTTTCCATCAGTGACAATAGCACTGACACATTATCGTCAGTTAGTTAGTTATTTGGGCTTTAGGGTGCATCATACATTATCGTCATCATTCACATCAGCATTGCGCACGTCTTATGTACACCGTATCGACATGCATACATTACACACTAAGTACACACACGCACACATACAGATACGCATGCACACGTCTGATGTACACTGCATCGACATGCGTACATTACACAATACATACACATACATACACACACACACACACACAGATCTGCATGCACGCATCTGATGTATAGGCAAGTTTCAGTCTGCCTGGCAGTGATACTCTAGATTTTCCTTGTTTGAACGATACCTGGTTCTCAAATTTGGTAGCTTCCGTCATTCGCCAGTTCTCAAATCCATAAGCCGTTCTTCAAAGTCACCAGCTGTTAGTTCCCTTTGTATTGATCAGGCTGGTTAGCTAACAAAACGATGACAACTTGTGCAACAATCTCAACAGTAAAACAGTGACACCAAAATCAACAAACGTTCCAGCCTCCAAATCAACCGGCAATCACGACTGACAACGACGGACAACCGAGACACCAAACGTTACAGCGCCCATATCTTGTAACAGGCTAGGTTATGTTATTGTGGCTTAGGGGCGCACCGACTGCGTCGGTCATGCAGCGCCCACTTGTAACAGGCTACATCTCACTAACCTCAACAATCCAACTCCGTCTCTCACTCTGTCTCTCGCGTACGTCCGTCCGCGTCGACCGTCCCGAGGCGACTCACTGACCGGTGTGGGGGAGGGGGTGCCCGCGAGCGAGGGCCAACTACTCTACATGGTAAATCATGATTGGCCGAGAGCGAATATCACATCAGATGGTGGCGTGGTCGAACGTTATAGGTCGACGGCACAATGACGCGGTGACCGCGATTGGTCGAGAGTACTTCCGACCTGGCCTCCAGCCCCACGCTTGTATCACCTGGTACCAAGGAGACGCGAGTGGCAACGACCCGACACCCAACTGTCATGTCACAATGACATTCGCGGCCGGCCGAGCCGGGGCGGAATGCTGAGTAAGTCAACATCGCATGGACGGCCGGCGTCCGTTGCGTCTAAACAGCGCGCCGGCAGGCGCCGACCAAATGCCTGGGATCCACTCACAGTTCGGATCCCAGGATTGGTTATTGGAGTTTTAGGGGCGCATCGACTGCAGAGGTCATGCAGCGCCCATAACGTCGTCAATCATATCAAGTATTTAAAGGCGAAACTGATTAACTCTACCAAATGTCACATTATCAAATATATTGTCATGACGTACATCATAACCATCCTGGTCTTACCACATACATGTCATCGTATTAATGGGGCGTAGTATATCCCAGGATCCCAGGATGCACGGGAGACAAATGCATTGAAAATAGGAGGGTTCAAAACTAACTTCGTTACAGGTGTACACTGTATCGGCATGCATACATTATACACTACGTACACACACACACACACCGCACGCACAGAGATATCTACATGCGCACGTCTTATGTACACTGCATCGACATGAAAGCATTACACACTACGTACACACACGCATACAGATCTGCATAAATATGAGCTTCACTTTGACTCTCGGTCGGCGCGCCGGCGCCGACCCCGAGGCTCGGGAAGACAGTGTTGATATGGCCGGCACGACGATTGACACTCCAGGCTGTAGAATCTTGACCCAAGTGTCTGTTAAGAAGCAAGGCAAAACACAAACGTTACCTGGAACGTACGGCGCACTCAGCTTCGTTCGCAATTTCCTCAGGCTTGTGCTGTTTCCACACGTGTTCCACAGTACTAGCAATGGTACACCTGATTTTCATTAGAAGCGAAGTGGCGAACTGAATAATTACTAAATTGCCGAGCTGGCAGTTGTTGGTCCGAACACTTGCGAGGCCGCTGTAGCTTCGGGTATTGCGAAGGAGGTGCGATGCAGAGCTTGTGAGATCGCGGCGGCAGGCGTCACTTTGGCCGGAGCAGTGTTGACCGGCGTAGTTTTCGTGGCAGTCACAGGAGTGTTCATTGCACCTCAGACTGCTCCAGCAGGGAGTGTAACTAGTCTGAGCTGGTATTGCACGTTTTACATTATAGTCGCGTTACTACCAGGGAGAAACTAGGATAATGTGAGGGGGCTAATATATTTTAAGAACCTCAACCTACACTAGATATTAAAGTCTGTGGATTTCGACAGTTTTTGTTTTGTTTTTGTTTGCTGGCACCCCTTTTCAGGTTTCTTTTTATGTGAGAATATTCCACTCTTTCCCGTTATCGGCCTCTCATTCTACGTTTCCACTGGCGGCTCCACCAGCTGATTCCTGTGGGGGCCGGGACCATGGATGTGGTAACCAGAAAACTATTGGTGTGAAAGAAATGGCTGAAGAGACCATTTTTATAGTTATTGCTGATTGATCCCATGTTTCAGGGGATAATTATTGCTGTGGACTATGTGGAATGTTGGTGATAGAGCACATGAATGGAAGCCTCTATATCTGCCCCATTTGTTCCTACACTCATGGACGAGATGCTTTTTTGCGCGATTTTTCCATGCATAGCCATATGTGTAATGTACAATTGTATTACAAGTGTGGGGTAAACGTCCCGGACACGCATCTGCATTAGGCTGATCCTTAAAACGAATTATCCAATGCTATGGTCCACCAGATGTGTTCCTGTGGGTCCAAACCCCCTGGGGAAAGATTAGAAACAATATTTGAAGGTTGCGCATTGACCTTGAAGTTTCACTACTTCCTATATTTTCAGAAAAGAATTTGACTAACTCTTAAATAATTATTTCTTTGCAGATTATACATTACAGGTCTTTGACAGTTGATGATTATTGGGGTTTTAGGGTGTGTCAACCCATGTGGGCTATATTGCACCCATAACAAACTTGCTTAGACATGCGTCAGATTGTCACGTTCGAATAAAAGATGTCTGGGGGAGTAAGATATCACCCAGGTCTCTGAGAGTATAAGTGCTTTCAAAGTGTAAAGTGACAATGACTGATAGCAGTGTGTGTATATTGTATAAAATTATCAGTGACACCTGACAAGTCGAACTTCCAAAAAAAGGAAGCTAACTTCCAAAAGAGCCCGGATAGGAGGCGTTCATAATTACCAAAGTTCATAATTACCAAATTGGACATTAGTTGCCAAATTGGAAGTTAATGTCCAAAACTTGGAAGCTAACTTCCAAAAATTTGAAGTGACCTTCCAAAGTAGCCCAGATAGGAACCAAACAAAACATAACCTAGCCTAACCTAACCTAATCTTCCAATTTTGGAAGTTCCCTTCCAGTTTTTGGAAGTTGGTTAAGGTGTTGAGCTCTGGGTACCAACGGCCCGGGGTTCAACACTCGCACCGCTCGGGACATTTCCCAATCCCGCGGCCCACCGGCGAAACAGTGTGGGTGGCGCCATTAGCCATGAATGTGCGTAAAGTGCATCTTGAATCACCCAATAAACAACAACAAAAACAACAACAAGCCAAGGCTGTTGTTGAAGCTTTAGAAGAGTGGGGCTTGGCCGAAAAAGTTGTTGGCATAGCATTAGATGACGGCCTTCAACGCGGGCTGTAACAATGGTGCATGTATCATTATAGAGCACAAACTGGAAAAAAAATTCCTTTACTTCGCCTGCAGGCACCACGTGATGGAGCTGATTGTGGAAGCTGCTTATATGCATGGGAACAACCAAGGGTCCAGATGTGCATCTTGTCAAATGCCACCAGGCCAAATGGGAGTTTGTCGACCAGAACATGTGTGAAACTGGTGTTAACCATGAGGAGGTCACACTAGTCATCCACGAGACTCAAGCCGAATCGATTTGCTGGGTTGAGAAGGCTTCGGTAGAACGACATGATCTGAGGGATGACTACCGAAAATTCTTGGAGTTCTCATTGACTTTCCTTGGAGTAACTCCACCTGGAGGAGTTCACTTCAATCGTCCTAGGCCCAGGCATCAAGCTCGCTGGATGTCAAAGGTAATCTACTCATTGAAAATGTGGATGTTCCGTGGACAATTCAAGTTGACTCCAAAAGAGGAGCAGGGCTTGTGTAGCATGTCCATCTTTGTTGCTACTGTGTATGCGAAATACTGGATTACGGCACCCCTTCCTGTATCTGCTCCTTGAAATGACCTGGACCTTCTCAAAGCCTCCTTGCCTATAAGGTTATTGATGAAGCAGTTTCTACAGCCACTGTCCAAAAATTCAGTTCCCACCAATGGTATTTGTTGGAAGAGCTAGTGGCCCTCAGCTTGCTGATCCCGTCGTGGCATCTACCGCCAAGAGCTCGATGGCAAAGGCCCTGAACGAGCAACCTGGAACTGATGACCCTCCCAAACGAGTGACAGTCACAGCTGGAGCTATCCACCGACATGGTTTGGAAAACTTTGTGACCAAAGGAACACTAGCCTTTTTTGAGAAGATGACTTACCCAATGGGATACCCGTCTGCACCCCAGAGTCCTGTAACTCATGAGAGGACTTCCTGAATTCATACAATATTGTCCAAGGAATCAAAGTCTCCAACGACGATGCTGAGCCAGGTGTGGGACTCATTCAAGAGTGCAACAGACTACTCAGCCAGGACGAGGACCAACTCCAGCATCTCCTCCAAGTTGTCACAGCACATCGCCAACAGCTTGCTGAAAGCCAAAAATATAAGCTGATCGAACAACATTGAGTTGAGTGGCGTCCATGATACCCCAACCTGGCACCTAATCCTATAAGCCGCTAATACTCCGATTAGAAGGGGGATCTGAATGCCAGCATTTATAATTTGGCCACAATGACCCATATCCTTTAAGATGATCAGCAGCCCGTGTTATAAAATTACGCCCAAATTGCCTAATTGCCTACATGCGTGAAACTTCAATCCCATTGTGCGTCCCCTAAATATTGATTGATCCATGCAACATTTTACACACCTTCATTTGACATGCAAGGGAACACATCTCAAGGGTGGGAAGTGGAAAAATTGGAAGAAAAACTTACCCCTATAGATAAGGGCTACCATACCCTACAGGGTTATACTGCCAGGAGCGCACCAGTGGGTTGATGCACGAGGGTTCTATATTTCGCTCATCGATATCAAGGACACCCCCCCCCAAAAAAAAGAGTCATCTGGCATATTTATCGGGAGCACAAGACAAAATATGAGATCAGTCAGAGTCAGATCGTAGCCTGATCGTGAGCCACAAGAAACGCGCCGGGATTTGGAAAATTATGACAGGCACCCTAAAAAATCCCACTGCGGCCCCCGAAATTGCACCAAAGCCCCTGAAAATCGCATTGGGGCACAACAACCGAACAATGGCCCCTAAAAATCATATTGGGGGCCAAAAATCCACACATGGGCACCTAAAAACGACGTTGGGGGCCCCAAAAAAATCCACACAGGTCATTAAAAATCATATTATAAAATCGTACTGTGGCTCCAAAAAAGACAGAACCGAGGTCCCTGCAAATCACGCTGGGGGGCCTCAAACGTTTGCACATGGGCCCCCGAAAATGACACTGCGGGTAAAAAAAAATGTTGTGCCAGGGTTTTTGAATAAATCACAACATGCCCCAAAACGTCGGACCGATGCCCCTGAAATCACGCTTAGCTTGGGGGTACCAACAAGTCGCGCTCGGACCCCTGAAAATCACGCTAGGGGTCGACAGGTCGCACCAGGGCCCCAGGAGTCTCATCGGGACCACCCAAAAAGTGAAGTTGAGGCAACAACAACAAAACAGTCGGAATATGGAAAATTATTATGGGTCCAAACAATCGCTCCAAAAGCCCCCAAAACGTAAAAAGCAGTGGCCCCTAAAAACGTGTTGAGACCACTAAAACTCTAAATCCCAACAAATAATGATGCCCACCCCCCCCAAAAAAAAAACGCACTGTGACCCAAAAAGTTGCATCACTGCCATGGAAAATCACACTGGGGACCAAAAAGTTGAACCGGAGGCTCACAAGTCTCCTCTGGCTTCAAGAAAATCAAAGCTTACCCAGAATGTAACTCTGCAGCCACACAAATTGCAACAAAGTCCAAAAAACATGTCAGATATACATAACTATATATAGTTACATATATGGATATATAGATATATATACATATGCATATATATATATATATATATATATATATATATATATATATATATATATATATATATATATATATATATATATACATATATACACATATATATATATATATATATATATACATATATATACATATATATATATATACATATATATATATCTATACATATATATATATATATATATATATACATATATATATATATATATATATATATATACACATATATATATATATATATATATATATATATATATATATATATATATATATATATATATATATATATATATATATATATATATATATATATATATATATATATATATATATATATATATATATACATACATGCAAAAAGGATTCATTTTATGATCCCTGTATGACTTTTTTAGGTCTGATACATTGTCAATGCTTCAATGCTTGTCAATGCTTCAAGCAAATTTGGAGCCCCAGTGATTTTTAGGGTTCAGATTGATTTTGGGTGCCCAGCTTCATCTTTGTCTGGTCAGGGTGCAATATTTTGACCCATTGCAATTTTTGCTGAGTGCCCCATTGGGCCCACTCGGTATGCCACTGCTTTGGGTACGATTATGTCTTGGTGTTCTGGCTTCATTTTTCTGGGTGTCTATCTGCAATTTTTTGGGACCTAAGGCCATTGATGTTGCATTGCCTAAAACCTGCTGATGCTGGACTGTGTAATATCATTGTCACAATAGGATTCCATGTCATCCATCATGCCAATGCTGTTTGTTTGTTTGTTTGCTTATTGGGTGATTCTTGACACACTTCATGCACTGCTAATGGTGCTGCCCACACTATTTTGACAGTGGGCAGTGCATTTGCAAAATGTCCCAAGTGGTGCAAGTGTTGAACCCAGAACCTTTGGTACCCAGAGCTCAACACATGCACATGCTAAGTGGTGTGATATGCGATAATAGTGAATATCCTAGTTGCATATGATTTCCCAAAGAACTGGTACAGGAAGAAGTTGCTAGGTAAACTTCAGCAAGTCCAGCACAAACATTTTTCTCCAATCTGTGCTCAGGGGCTTCCATAGAAATACCAAAGATCAGGATAAATGGCAAGTGTCCTGGAATTAAATGTTCTTAGTGGAGTCCCCCAGGGGTCAGTACTGGGGCCACTATTGTTCATTATATTTCTTAATAGCATTGAAAGTGACCTAAGCAGTAAGGTTTTGAAATTCACGGATGATTTGAAGGTCTTTAGGGCAATAACAGGACACAATGAGCAGGTCTTGCTGCAGAAAGACTTAGATGAGCTTGTAAAGTGGTCTGAAAAATGGCAAATGAAATTTAATTTTGGTAAGTGCAAAATCATGCATGTAGGTAGGCAGCATATGAAGGCTCTGTACTTGATGGGTGGCCAAGTACTATCTGTGACTTGGCAGGAGAAGGACTTAGGTGTTATTTTGAACACAAAATTGGGGGCATTGGAACAGACCAAAGAAGCCAGGAAGAAGGCACTAAGAATGCTTGGGGCAATAAATAGGAATGTATCATACAAAAGTGAGGAAGTCATCAGGAAGTTTTACTTTGCATATGTCAGGCCACATTTGGAATACTGTGTCCAAGCTTGGTCCCCTAGTTATGAAAAAGATTGTTGGCTGTTAGAGAGAGTACAAAAGAGGGCAACACAAATGGTTAATGGTATAGGCAACCTGGCATATGAGGAAAGATTGAAGAAATTGAATATGTTTTCACTTAGATATAGAAGGTTGAGAGGAGATCTCAGGGAAATGTTTGAATTTAACAGAAATGATGCAATTAGAGGAATCAATTCAAAATTAAAGTTAATCACAGCAGAACAAGGTTAAGACAGTCTTTCTTCACCAACAGGGTAGTAGAACACTGGAACCAGCTGCAAGAAACCATCGTCAGTGGCAACACACTGAACATCTTTGGTTGGTTATTGCTTTTACGACACGTCGACAGTTGAGTCATGTAGCGTCGCCAATCTCTCACGCTGATTGGTCGTGGGCGAAGAGTAGCAACAGGTGAGACTCGAACCCACAACCTTTCAATTGTGAGACGAGCATCTTACCCCTAGACCACTCGTCCCCCCCCCCCACTGAACACCTTTAAAAACAGCATAGACAATCATTATAAGAATGGGGGGCTTGTTTTTCTGTATTCCAGGGAGGGTTGATGGACGGATTTGGTGGACAACTGGTTCAGTGTCCAGAGTGCAACCAAGAAGGGCCCTTGTGGCTCATAGTTGCACTGATCTTTTATGTCTTTTATTTATGTCTTTAAAGCCATTTGATTTCTGGTAAGTTTATTGTAAGAACAGGGCTGTGATGACCAAAAAGGAGGAACAAAGTCAACTGATTATTTGAACTTAAGGGCACCTAATCTAACAGGTGGCTATGTGATGTATGAAATCTTCCTGGAAGTATGTATCGGTATTCTTCAAGTATCACCCCTCTCACTTCTTTTATCTCAACAATGTATCCAAGCCATCGTCAGCTGACTGACAGTCAGCTGTTGGTGACGTCACTCAAATGTACCGACACCCCGCAGCTGGGTGCATTGAATGATCCAAGGGCGTCACCAGGAATATTTATAAGGGTCAGGTCAGGTCAGGTTAGGTTTTCACCATAGTGAAATAGCATCTGCGCACCCTCCCCCTCTGTATGTTCGAGTGACGTCACCAGCAGCTGACTGGCAGTCAGCTGACTGTGACCCGGATGCATTGTGATATAAAGTAAGTGTGAGGGGTAATAAGATTACCGTATGTATCTACCTATAGCCCCAGCCAGTAACCAATGCTAGTCTAGTCACACCAGGTTCAGCACACTCACAAACATTGCATTATAAAAATAAATTATATGAAATCAGAAATGACCTTAAACTGCACATTTACCAATTAATCACCTTCATTTCCACCCTAAGCAGTATTGTTGTACTTTAAGGTGGTAACAAGCAGAGTGGGAAACTTACTTTCCGGGTTGGGAGTCGGAGTGCAAACCGGTATCTTCCGGAGTACATTTTCATAGACATTATTTTTTATGCATGGAATCTGTTTACCAGTAACCGACCAGAAAAACCTAACTCAGACCTACATAATATGCATAAGTAATATCATTCTCATTTTTGGTCAGATGAAATGTCAAAACATAGGAACAAGGAAGTGAACAAAGGATGGCACCGCCTGGCAGTGACTCGTAATAATCACCAGTTTCGTTTTTCATAACTCACAGGAGCAATGTGCTCTCCTTTCACTTTTGGCTCAGTACAAGGCTAGCCATATGAAAAACAAACAAAAATACTTCACACTTCACCCTCAGCTCAGAGCGCATACCTACCTACGCAGCCAATTTCCCACGTATCTGAACGCAACTCCGCTACCGCACACGCCACAGTTGGATGTGATCAAAGCAAAGGATCAGTCGAGGTCTTCTGTTTACAGTATGACACTATTAACCACGTGTTCAAAGTTGCTAATGGTTATGACGTCATATAAAAATTACCTTACATTGATTGGTTGACGGACAGATTTCGTAACAGAAAACGCTAACGCAGCCAATTCTGATCGGTGCCCTCCGGGCCTCCGGAGAACGTCTCTTAAAACTGTCAAACTTTCCCACTATAGGGTGGCGAAACACAGCTTTTCCAAGCCGCGGCTCCAAAGCCGGAGAACAGTGTACTCAGTGCGCATGCGCATCTTTTTGCAAGTTGTAGTCGGAGTGTTGTTGTCGGCAATTGGGGTTGAGATTTGAGGAAATTGAGTTTCAGCAATCGGTAGTTGAGAGCTGACTGCTACAAAAAAAGTGGTTAGAGTGGTGACCGTAAGTGGAATAACCGGCGTTTTTGGGTGTATTTCTGTGTTGGTTTTTATTCATATCTTTGTTCCCACATTTCAATTTGTGTCGGAGTACATGTGAAGCCCATCCTATCCAGTATGAACCCGGAGTGCAAAAATGTTTTCAGAGATAAAATCTCTTAAGAAGTGCCTTAATTCCCACCCTGGTAACAAGACAAGTTTTTAGACACATTTGCCTCCATAAAGCAAACAAATGGGTTCAGTGTTGGAAAAACTGGCGTTTGTTGGTGTTATGCATACCAATAAATTTTGTACTCCAGGATTGTGACTGGACAAAATGAAATATTTTGTACTCCAGAAGGGAAAAGGAAGAACAACATTGTTTGGTTGAGTTCTACCACTCTAAGTCCATACCTGAAAACAACTAGCAGTTTCAGCAGTCCGTATGCGCGCACTCACCAACAATCCCTGTCGACCATTACAAAACTTTGAAACGCGTACAGCCTGTATAGCATGCCATACCAAGACATGTTTCTCGGTGTTGCGCTAAAAACGTCTCCGCTGTCCAGTTACAACTGGCGGAATGTGACGTCATGTGAGAGGATCCTACTTTTGTGTCACTATATCGTTAATATTTAATTAAATATGTATTCAATATTTATTCAATATTTATTCAATATTTATTCAATATTTATTCAATATTTATTCAATATTTATTCAATATTTATCAATATTTATTGTTCTATATTATGCATTTATATTAATCAACATTTATTCAATATTTATTATTCTGAGTCATGGGCAAATATCCCTAGTTGGCAAAACTGGCGGTACTTGGTATCGCCGGAGTAAATATTTCAGGCCCCGTTTGGCAATTAAGATGCTTTGAATGCGCAATCGAAGGTCATTTTGTTAAAGAGACAACTTTTTTAGACACCATGAGCCCGTTCAATGCAAAAAAATCACTTTATATTTCCTCAAAGTGGCTTTGGAGCAATGAAGTTCTCCGAGGTGACAACACCAAGAAACCAATGCCATTTGTGAACTTATGAATGACTGTCCAATAATATTTTTTGAAATCTGTGCTAAGATAAATTGTGCGCCTTGAAATATAACTGCATTTGGAGTTCATCAGTGTCGGTGAAGGGTCTGTAATAACTGTTCCGATTTTACTCCGACCCATCTGTTGCCGGCCCGGTAATCCGCCGTAGTTCTACCGCTGGGGTAAGCGAATCAGACCCGGCTCTATTTTCCAGTACATCTTTGACAACTGTTGGGAGGGACGGGCTGACGCAGTTGGTGAGTGTTTGTGGGTTGATTATTTTTTAGGTTTGTGGTGTGGGTACCCAAATGTGTACTGGCAGTGATAGCTAAGTGTGCCCATTCGGTTTCACTCTCTGTCGATTGTCATCATGAGATGTGAAGTCGTATTTCCATAAGTTTGGATCACACTGGCGAGTGTGGCAGGAAGTGGTGCACGATAGAGACCATTGTTCAGAGAAGTAGGGGTTGGCTGTGGTGTTTGCCACGCCTGGTTTTTCTCCCCTGTTGTAAATAGATCAGCCAGAAGGTTTTGTTTGCCTGGTGCAGAGGTTGGTGGTGAAGGTGGAATGGTGTAAAGCCTTGGCTCGGCGGTTGTCATGGGTTTCGATTCCTCGTGGTGCCCGCCATCCCTCCCAGGGTCCACTGATGGGGTCCACCCGCAGTTAATTGTATCTTGCTGTGAGGAGCTTGTAAAACCATTTTCATCATTTTAAACTCATCTTTCTACTGGAAGTCTTCCTGATAGTTAGAAAACCTCACAAGTTATTCCCATTTTTAAAAAGGGTTCAAGGCATGATGCACTACATTATTGCCCAGTGAGTCTTACTTGTGTCCCATGTAAAATTCTGGTGTGGTAAAACGTGCAATTGTTGAGCATGTAACAGCATGAAATGCTAACATTGATTTGTAATTCCATTAAAGCAATGCTACCTAATTATGGACAACTCCTCATTTTCTTACTACAGCAAAATTTTGGACATGGATGTTTGCCAAGATGTTTATGCATACAACAATGCTAACATTGGTTTTCAGCCCCATTAAAACAAGGTTAATTGTCGGCAAGTGCATTGCTATTTTTGTATTCCAGCTCAACATTTTGTGCTCCAGTTAAAAATTATGTACTCCACTACCAAGAAAAAAATATGGAAATCCTACACTGAATGGGTTAGATTTGGTCAGGTCAGGTTAGTTTGGTTTATTCTTATTGGAGAATTTCTTTTGTATTTAATTTTTTCCCCAAAATTGTTTTTCTTCAAATGCAGCTTATGTTAGGTCAGGTTATGTCCAGTTAGATGTTTTTTTCCTATTAAAAAAAATTGTCAGAAAATAATTGCTTGGAATTTTGTGAATTTTCTATATTTTGAATTCTGTTCTTTCTATATTTTGCTTCTTGAAAAAGGTAGTATTATTGGAGATGAAGGTAAATTTGGTTTCTTTGAATTTTTTTATTTGAACACAATGTATTTTAACATGAAAATGATGATGCGACCACTCCTTTTCTCTGCAAATGATTACTTTTCACTTGGCAAAGAAATACAGTATCAATCTTACTCTACAAATATAGGTAAATTTCCAGAACTAGGCAAAATGCGATTTTTTGGATTTTTTTTTTGAATACAGGGTATCTTCACGTAAAAATCATGATGCGACCACTCATTTTCTCCGCAAATGATTACTTTTAAGTCAGCGACAGTTGATGACGACGGTCTTGGGGACACGCCGCGTTACAAAACACTCCCACCTGCACCTGTTCGCACGAAAATAGCAGGGCCTCAAACAATTTGGACAAATTACCTCGTTTGGAAGGACACTGTTTTCTGAAAAATTATAAGCTTGCCTGATTATCTTCAAAAGAAAGTTTAATAATTTTGTGAGGAACTAGACCGCAACCGGTGCACAATGAAGCCATTATTACACTGCCGTGTTCTGCTTACGGTCAAGAGTTCAAAAATTAAATATGAATATATAAATAATACAACAGAATAAAATAACCTAACCTAACCTAGACTAAGATAACATAGCATAATATATAAAATATATTATATCATAATATAACCTAACCAAACCTAACCTAACCTAACCGGAAAACCAGAATTATCCGAAACAAATTTTTCGGCCATGACGTCATCAAATATATTTAAATAAAATAATACAGCATCGCAAGGAATGTCGACGCCACCCTTATCGACGGTGGCTGGCGCGGCGTGTTGCGAGTATATGCATTCTCGGAGATAATGTCGAATTAAGGCAGAAACATAAGGTTTTCGATGTCAGAGTATCAAATCGAGTGCCTGAAGTGTTTAATGTCTTCTTTATCATGTCTGTGACACACCAGGTACGGATAATTATACGCGATGTGCTATGTTTGCAGTGAAGATTATGGTCGTGTATTTGTTTGCCAACTGAAAAATCATTATTTGCGGAGAAAATGAGTGGTCGCATCATGATTTTTACATTAAAATACCCTGTATTCAAAAAAAAAATTCCAAAAAATCGCATTTTACCTAGTTCTGGAATAATACCCAAATATAGCCCATAGCGTATAATTATCCGTACCTGGTGTGTCACAGACGTGATAAAGAAGAAATTCAACACTTCATGCACTCGATTTAATACTCTTTCACATCGAAAACCTTATGTTTCTGGCTTCATGCAATATTTATTCACGACAAGGAATATTTGCAACCAGACTCGTCTGTAACCTTTGATCAAGGCCGGAAGTTCCTTGCGATGCCGTTTACGTTAACGGCAGCTCTAACAATGGCGCCTAGATTTGATGACGTTTTGGTCGAAAAGTTTGTTTGGAACGATTCTGGTTTTCTGGTTAGGTTTTCAGCTTAGATTATATTTTGCTATAATATACTTTATATATTATGCTACGTTATCTTAGTCTAGGTAAGGTTAGGTTATTTTATTTTTTCTATGATTATCTATTCAAACTTTATTTTTCAATTCTCGACTGAGTTAGTAGACAAACCAGACGCAAGATACGCCATGTATCAGTGCAAGTCTAGCTTTACTTCGTGCGGGTTGCGCTCCAGCGTCTCACATAATTATTCAGCTTTCTTTTGAGGACAGTCATGCAAGTTAATAATAGCCATCATACATGCCGACGCTGCCGTACATCCTGGACGCGCCGCCGGTGCGCGACTGGATCGCCGAGCAGATCCGCTTGTGTGAGGCCGTGGCGCACCTGCTGAGTATGAACACCGGGTACGGTGGCGCGGGTGGCATGTCAGCGCCGGCCGACTGCCCGTACAACGTGACCACCGTCGCCTCCCAATGCCTGCCGCATGTGTCCGTGTCGTCGCCATCGATGATGATGATGATTATTGGGGTTTTTAGGGTGCGTCAACCCATGCGGGTTATATTGCCCCATAACAAACTTGCTTAGACACGCGTCAGATTGTCACGTTCGAATTAAATTATGTCTGGGGAGTGAGTTGTCACCTAGGCAGAAGCATATATTACTTGAAATCGTATCTCCGCGAGGAAGGCCAAAACTGCTCTGTTACATATAAATCGGGAATCGTTTCCAAGTAAGTCCACTAGTCCCAAAGTATGCGCTTCATATCCGAAGTGCCTCCTGCGTTCTTCTGCATATGCTGTGCACGCCACCAGCACATGGTGCACAGTCAGCGCGGCATTACACTTCACACATTCCGGTCTGTCGTCCCCGCACAGTAAGTATCTATGTGTTGCTAGAGTGTGACCAATTCTGAGGCGACAAATGGCCACTTCGTCCCTTCTAGTTCGACTGAATGACGAGGGCCACAGCTCCAAGTGTGGTTTGATTCGCTTTAATTTGTTTAGGTCTATTCGGTCCCAGCTTTCCTGCCACTGCCTGGATAGAAATGATGATATAGTAGGGTAGTAGTCACTAGCAGGAAGTGGAAGCGCACGACGACATGGGGCGTGTGCCGCACGCCCTGCAGCCTGATCTGCCAGCTCATTTCCACGGATTCCTACATGTGCTGGAATCCAGCAAAGTGAGACCTACTTTCCCATACGATGGAGCGAAGTGAGTTGCAATAAAATGTATCGTACAATGACGTTTTGGGGATAAAAACTACGCAGTGCCTCGAGACTACTGAGAGAGTCAGTCAGGATAACATGTAAGACCTCGTCATCAACTTCGATGAACGCTAGTGCTTTGTTGATGGCGATCAACTCGGCAGTGAAGACCGTGGCGTGTGACGGTAGGGAGAATGATCTTGTGACGGATCCTCTCACGAAGGCACTACCCACTCCGGTGTTTATCTTCGAGCCATCCGTGTAGGTGATGAGGTGTTTGTGATATGTTGTGGACATATGTTCTAGCGAGTGTGAGTGTAGCTCCTCTTTTGTGACATCTTGTTTTTTCATGTCCGCGAGGGAAATATCGATAGAGGAGGAGATCAGCTCCCACGGAGGAGTAGACAGTTCTTCATATTGCCGAATTCCTTGTAGTCGTATTTCCATTCGTCCCAGGAGCGTCCTCATTCGCACACAGTAAGGAGTTCCTCTCCTAATGGGATTTCGAAGGACAGCATATAAGTCATGAGCAAAGACCGCCGGATATGACGGGTGTGTCGGGAACTGTCGCATTTTCCAGGCGTATCGCAGACCCAGCATGTCGCGTCTCATAGACAGTGGAGGCTCATGCGCATCTGCTAGCACGCTAATCGTGGGAGAGGTGCGGAATGCACCTGTAATTATTCGCACCGCAGCATGATGTACTGGGTCAAGCGTTCGCTTTGTAGTAACACACGCGCCATCGTATACGAAACAAGCGTAGTCGAGCTTCGAGCGGATCAGAATACGATACAGCAGGTGTAGTGTCTTTCTATCTGCGCTATATGACGTACGAGATACACACTTCAATATCGCAAGTGCTTTAAAACATTTGTCTCGGAGTGTTTTGATATGTTCTCTGTATGTAAGACGATGATCGAACTGCACACCAAGAAAACGAGCCACTGATGCTGTAGGCACATCTTGCCCGTACAATCTCAACGCCATGTCTGGGCAGTTACGCCTACGTCGACAGAAATGTACTGCAACTGTTTTAGCTATGGAAAACTTGAGTCCATTTGTATGTCCCCACTTCTCCAGGCGAAATATAGCAAGTTGAAGCTGTCGCTCCATAAGATGGGGTGACGAGCCGTGCAACCAGATAGCAAAGTCGTCAGCAAAAAGAGACCGCCCAAATGATGAGGGGAGTGAGTCGCCGATGTCGTTCATAATAAGAGAAAAGAGAGAAGTGCTCAGGACGCTGCCCTGGGGAACTCCCTCGACTTGGTGCATCCAACCTGAAACCTGGTTACCCACACGCACACAGAACTGTCTGTCTGTCATGAAATTTTTTAAGAACATGCTCAAAGCTCCACGGAGTCCGTACTTATGGATCTTAAGCAGGATGCCGTATCTCCAGGCGGTGTCAAAGGCGCTCTCAATGTCGAAAAATATTGCCCCCAAATGCTTGTTCTTTGCAAAAGCCACACGAATCTCTGTCTCCAGCTTTAAAACGTGGTCTACCGTACTGCGATTTTTCCGGAAGCCACACTGGTCGTTGGTTAAAATGTTCTGGGCTTCTAGGAACCAAGTCAGTCGAAGGCTGACCATTCTCTCCATCAGCTTGCACAATGATGAAGTGAGCGATATCGGACGGTAGTGAGAGGGGTCATCGCCGCTTTTACCGGGCTTTAGTATTGGTACTATTATTGCTTTCCGCCAGGCTGGTGGGAAACATCCTCTTGTCCACAGTCTGTTGAAGATGGTGAGAAGAATATGTTTTGCGCGCGTCGGTAGGTGCTGTAGCATTTCATTGTGTACTACGTCCGGTCCCTCAGACACACTTTTCAACTGGCTGAGTGCGGAGACAAGCTCAGCTTGAGTAAACGGCAGATTGTAGTGCAGTTGTTCAGTTGTGTTAAAACTGATCTTGTCCTTCTGGCACCGAGCACGGTGTTGCAGGAAATTTGGGTCGGTAGGTTGGCTACGCTTCGCAATAGCGTAAGCAATGTGGTTGGCTACCTCGCTTGGATCGGTTATGATATTTCCTCTGATGTTGAGGACCGGGAGTGGGACTGAATTAAACCGACCAGCAATCTTTTTCATGCGCGACCATACTTCGGAGGTTGGTGTTGTTCGGCTAATCTTCCCTATATATTCTCGCCAGGATGCACGCTTCGCGGCACGTATTGTTCGTCGAGCCAGTGCCTTGGCCTTTTTAAACGCTAGCATATTAGCCATAGTGCTGTGTTTGCTGAACTCCTTAAGAGCCGTTTGCGGTCGCAGATAGCCTGTTTGCATTCCTCGGTCCACCAGGGAACTGGAATACGGCGTGGGGTGCCAGAGGTGCGTGGAATGCACTCATTGGCGCACTGGAGTAGTCGTGATGTAAAATCTTCCACACTAGTACAGTTATTTTCAATGTCGGTTGTAAAAGCCATCTGTGCCCGAGATTCGAAACTGGTCCAATCTGCCATCCTTAAGTTCCAACGTGGCGGCCGTACTCCCAGAACTACGGTTCTCCGAAAAGTCAGCCATATCGGATAGTGGTCACTTCCCAGGCAGTCATCATGAACTGACCATTCGAACTGCTGAGCCAGTTCAGGACTGGCTATGCTCAGGTCTAGTGCTGATGTCCGGCCCGATGGCAGCGCCAGATGAGTGTGCGCACCTGTGTTTAGGAGGCAGAGTGGCTCGTTCAAGATTAAATCTTCCAGGATTCGACCCCGTATGCTGATATCCGAACATCCCCAAGCAGTGTGGTGGGCATTGAAGTCTCCCAGTAGCAGAACAGGTGGAGAAAGCTCCGTTAGTAGCTGTTTCAGCTCCGCAGTAGGGAATGATGTTCCAGGAGGCAGGTACAGGGAGCACACGTTTATGCAATGGTGGTCAAGCGTAACCTGCGCTGCGACCGCTTGCAAAGGTGTTCGGAGGACCAGCTCACGTGCTGGTATGCTGTGGTGGACGGCTAGTAGCACGCCTCCATGCGAAATGTGTGTAGGGTGTACATCGCTACGGTACACCTGGTAACATTTGAGTTTCACTGTGTCTTGTGGTGCCAGCTTTGTCTCTTGGAGACAGATGACTGCAGGGTTGTGCCGATTTAAAACGGTCACAAGATCAAAAACGGAAGTCTTCATACCTCGGCAATTCCACTGTAAAATTGCCGTAAAAGAAGCCAGTTAAAACGAGTTAAGACGATGGAGTGACTAATAGGGCGGTCACTGGAACTTCGTGGAACAAGAGTGGGTCCGTGACCTTCCCCTAGGGCTTGCTCCGTCGGTAGGGGATGCCTGCCAAGGTGGAGCACGCTTCCGTCCTCTGATCGGGGATGGGGATGCCGGAGCATCGCCCCCACGTGGTGGGATGGGTGGTGGAATGTGAGGTGCCGATGTCGACTGGATTGTCAGCTGGGTGGCATGGGCTCTCGACTGTACGCTTGGAGACGCGTTTCGGCTCGCCCGGCCAACCGGTCCCAGGTCCGGGGCTGCTTGGCGAACACTGGCCTTCGGGTCTCGTGTCACTAGTGGAGGCGTGACAGGGATGCGTCTCGATGATGTACAGCAGAACGTTGGAGGGGGAAGGGGAGGAGGGGGAGGAGCAGGAGGGGGAGGAGCAGGGATTGATCGCGGTGATGCGGGATGGGTTACCTTGGATGTGGGAATATTGGGTGTGGTGGAAGGAGTATCCGGGAGTTTGGAGTGTTTTTTGGCACGCTGTACCAGGGTCCACTCGTCTCCTTCCTTTTGTGTTTCTGAGATCTCAGAAGACCGTGGTCGTTCTCGGGTTGACGTTTCTTTGGCCTGCTCCGGCCTAGACGACTGAACTGTGTGATGCAGCTCAGGTGTCTCCGATCCCGTGGAAGGTGTACAAGCAATACCAAACGAACTCAACAAAGTGCTAAGTTGGACAAGCAGCTGCGTGGTGATGGTGGGCTGCTGTTGTGGAAAGTTTGTCAGGCTACCGCGAGTCATCTCGGCGTAAGACACTTTCGGGTGGTTTTCGTCGTATGCCTCACGGCCTTGCCGAAAGGACAGATTCCTCGTGCATTTCAGCGACAATATCTCTTTTCCTTGATGTACGTTGGGCATGATCTGTCAGAGGTTGTGTGTGGCACTTGTGTCCTACCACAGTTCAAACACCACACATTCTGCGATTCGCACTTTTCAAGAGTGTGATCTGGTGATCCACATTTTCCACAAGCAGGGCGGCCGCGACAGTATCGAGTTGTATGGCCATACCGCTGGCATCGGAAACACCTCATTGCATTCGGGACGAAGACTCTCACTTTTACTCTTACGTAGCCTACTTGCACTGCTGATGGCAGGTCAGTGGAGCTGAAAGTGAGGATGATGTTATTAGTGGGTTGGAGTTCCCTTCCCTTCGCACCTTCATTCTTTGCGCTTCTACCACACCATATTCTGTTAATCCGTCAACTATCTCAGCCTCCGAAATGTCCCTTAGATCGTAACAGTTGATCACTCCTTTGCAGAAATTCTTCGTATTATGTGGTTCAACTTTTATTGGAATGGCGATGTCTCTAGTGCCATCGGGGGTTCGTATGCTGTAAATGAACTTGTCCATGCCTAAAGCCCTCCTTGCGTCCTCTTGATTTTGAAACTCCACCTCTATCCCTTCGTCCCGTAATTTGTCACAGCGCGTGACGGTCCCGAAGCGGTCACATCCTCTCTTACGCTGGAAGGGCGAGAGTGATGATAGGGTCTTGTCTGGGTCAATGGATTTAAATATTAAAATGCGTGGTATAGTTTTTCTTGACGCCGACGTGGTACTGGTGTGACCAAGATGCTGATCTCTGCTAGGTGGATTGCGCGGAGAACGTGTAGGGCGGTATGCCTCTGCCGGTGTCGGGTTGGTGGTGCGACTTCCACTGGGTAAGTCGGTGTTCTGGTCCCCACGGGGTCCAGGATGGGTTTTTGTGTTGAACGAATCCATGTAGTATGCTTGGTTTCTGCTCCTCGGGCGCCCCACCACACAGGGGCCCTACGGGGGGGGGGACGCCTGGGCCCCGCGGACGGGAGGACGCCAGGCGCCCGAGGAGCTATACGGGGCAGACGGCGCCTTCGCCCGGCCGGGAGAGAGGGACTCACCACCCCGACCCGGATCCAGCGCCGTCCACCCCTTGACCCCAGCCGGCCGGGCCGGAAGACACTGGGAAAAATTCCCAGGTCCCCGGCCCGAGGCGACCGGCCACTTGGCCCGCGTGAGGCCCCACGGGCCCGCCCGCCCCTCCGGGATATCAGGACCAAAGAGGCGTGTTGGTCCCCCGTCACAACTAGCACCGTGCGACGGGGGACCTCAACCTCCAGGACTCCGTCAACCCCGGGGGACGGGCCGAGGGGGCGCGGCTACCCCGATAAAACTGAGCTGGAGGGCAGGACCGGGGAAGTTGTCCTGCCTGCTCATAGTAGGAATAGTTGGTGTTGTAGGGCCAGGTGAAGGATATGGATGTTGGGATAAGATGGGCGTTGGAATGGGAGCGTACGGATGGAAGGACGAGTGAGGCACTCCTGGTCTGACCCCTCGCCGGGTCACCGTTGGACTGGGATTCTGGGTCCTAAGGGCACTCAATCCCCCCCACCACGTAAAGGTGGTGCCTCGTCGGTGGGGAGGGGGGGGGGGTCGCCATCGATATTGCCGCACCACAGACGCTAGTAATCTGCTCCTGTGTCGATCGAGCCGTCCCCGCCCGCAGTCCGGGGCCTGTCCAGTGTCTGCAGCCCAGTGCCGGCCGCCGGCGCCCGCCACCCAGTCCTACGTTTGTCTAGTCTGGCGCCGCGCCAGCGTACAGTTCAACTTCATCAGCCCTGTTGCACCCGGTACGGATCCCAGTCAGCGACAGCCGCTCAACCTGTCGAAAATGGTGCCGGTGGATGCCGTGTAGAGCCCGCGCTGTTTCCCGCACCATTTGTCTTTCCCACCTTACGCTATGTGCGTAAGCATTGTTTTCGAACCTGATGTACGGTTACAGGATTCCACGTTGATGAGCGCAGGCTGCGACACATGCGAGGGAAAGGAAGACTAAGACTATCGAGGGAAATTATTACATATTTTGCGCCAGCGATGCACTGTGGTAGCTGGCTGGCTGATGGTCCGTGTGCAATGCTATAGTGTGCTCACACGAGGACTACATGTTGCCAAAAGATTGTAATACACTTGTTATGTAGCTGGTAGTGACGATGGCTTCGTCGGCAACGGTGCAATCATACAAATTCATAAAAACATGTTAGTTGCAAGGGAAGAGGCAGTCCGAAGGGGTTTAACGTAACTATCGGAGACCTTTTTCAACGTACGAGAGATCCGAACCGGCGGGACTCAGGCGATGATGAGGCTTTTGAGGAGCTGGTATCTGAGTAGCTATTGGGATTTACTGTATTCGAAATACGAGAAGGAAATATATAAACTACGTTGTGTTTTTCTCAACATATGTCATTCTTGGATACTCACCAGCAGAGGCGCAGCCAAGGGGCGGGGGCCAGGCTCCCTTCCCCCTAGCACCCAAATATACACCAGATGAAATGCTAAATTTTGAGATAGCTACCACGCAAAACCTGAAATTTCGGATGTCCATGATATTAGCAACGCATTCGCATTCACCATCCTATTCGCATACTCTCCGAATTCGTTCATTTTTTCAGGATATGATCTTTGTTGCTTGCAAAAGTAAGGCAAACAACGATTCTTCAGTAGGACGAGCGGTTCGATCTCCAGAGGTCCAGAGAGGTCACTCGGGTCAAAAACGGTGTACCGTATAAAATTCGAAGTACTTCACTTAGCCGAATGATTCCAACGCCTAGATGTCCGCTGTCCATCAAAGATGCAGCACATCGAATTACGTAAACTTCAAAGTCACAGTTTGACCTCAGGTCACCGAAGTTGGTTTTACTCATGCACTATATCTATTTACGGGGTACCGAATAAAATCATGGTGACACATTGGATATACCTGATTTTTGCATGTCATAGTCTACATAGCACGGACATAGAGCACATCAATCAAAATGACCCATTATGGCCACTGATTCATCACCGTTCGCCAAAAAAGCCAAAAAATGCAACTATACCAAATTCTTGTGTACCAGATAATTTCCGAAACATTTTGCTTGGCACGACGAAAAAACACCCAGACATTGGTTATGGCCCATGGATGCAGCACATTGAAGCATATGGACTACAATCTCATAGTTTGACCTATATTCGCAAAATACTGTTTTGACCATGCATTATTGCCGTCTACGGGGTACCTGATAATACCCTCCTAAATACATTCATCGGATGGACATTAGCGCCAAAAAATATCCCATCGGACAAGAAAGCAGCACATCAAAGCATGTCACCTTCAAGCTCACCATTTGACCTCAGGTCAACTTAGACTTTAACATTACACCTTATGGGAATATAACGGTGCACCGAGTACAATTTTCCTGAATACATTTATCGGATGGATATTAGCGTCGAATAATCGCCCACCGAGCAAGGACGCAGCACATCCGAGCATGTGACCGTCAGCGCAAGCGTTTGACCTCAGGTCAGGTTGTATGAAATTCAGAAAAAGAAGGTAGTCCACTTGGGTACCGTATGTGGGCCAAACGAAGCATTGAATGTAGACTATCTCAACACTGATGCATGCACAAGCAACACAAGAAGCAGCACAAGAAGCAGCACACTGCGTGACCTGACCTCTATCGATGACGCATTTCATCACGTAGCACGAGCATCCCATTCAACAACGCATTCAGAAACCATTTCACGAATGTCCTCCGATTCGTCTGAAAATTTGACACAACGTTCGCATACATATCCGTATATGCATCCCGAAACCATTTTCTACTACGACGAATCATTTCGCCTTCAGAGGCGAAAAGGTCAGCCAGGTCAAATCTGGGGTACCGCATAACTTGCCGGAGAACTCACTTATTGGAATGATTCAAACGCTTGTGCCACCGCTATCACGGTGGCATGCAGCACACCAAGCCAACTGGTCACTCGAGGTCACCATTAGACCTCAGGTCAACGAAGACTTTAACATTACACCCTATGGGAATATCACGGTGTACCGAATAACATTTTCCTGAATACATTTATCGGATGGATATTAGCGTCGAATAATCGCCCACCGAGCAAGGACGCAGCACATCCGAGCATATGACCTTCAGCGTCAGCGTTTGACCTCAGGTCAGGCTTAATGATATTCAGAAAAAGAAAGTAGTCCATTTGGGTACCGTATGTGGGCCAAACGAAGCATTGAATGTAGACTATCTCAACACTGATGCATGCACTAGCAACACAAGAAGCAGCACACTGCATGACCTGACCTCTATCGATGACGCATTTCATCAGGTAGCACTAGTGTCCCATTGAACAACTCATTCAGAAACGAATTGACCTTCACCGATAAATGTATTTAGGAAAATTGTATTCGGTATTCCGTGATTTTCCCAAAGGGTGTAACGTTAAAGTCTTCGTTGACCTCAGGTCAAATGGTGACCTTGAGTAACCAGCTGACTTCGTGTGCTGTATGCCACCATGATAGAGGTGGCAGAAGCTTTTGAATCATTCCAATAAGTGAATTCTCCGGCAAGTTATGCGGCAACCCAGATTTGACCTGGCTGACCTTTTCGCCTCTGAAGGCGAAATGGTTCGTCGTAGCAGAAAGTGGTTTCGGGATGCATGTACGGGTATGTCTGCGAAGGTTGTGTCTAATTTTAAGACGAATCGGAGAACATTGGTGAATTCGTTTCTGAATGCGTTGTTGAATGGGATACTAGTGCTACCTGATGAAGTGTGTCATCGATAGAGGTCAGGTCACGCAGTCTGCTGCTTCTTGTGTTGCTAGTGCATGCATGTGTTGAGATAGTCTACATTCAATGCTTCGTTTGGCCGACATACGGTACCCAAGTGGGCTACTTTCTTTTTCTGAATTTCATAAAACCTGACCTGAGGTCAAACGCTTGCGCTGACGGTCACATGCTCGGATGTGCTGCGTCCTTGCTCGGTGGACGATTATTTGACGCTAATATCCATCCGATAAATGTATTCAGGAAAATTTTATTCGGTACACCGTTATATTCCCATAGGGTGTAATGTTAAAGTCTAAGTTGACCTGAGGTCAAATGGTGAGCTTGAAGGTGACATGCTTTGATGTGCTGCTTTATTGTCCGATGGGAGATTTTTTGGCGCTAATGTCCATCCGATGAATGTATTAGGAGGGTATTATCAGGTACCCCGTAGATGGCAATAATGCATGGTCACAACAGTATTTTGCGAATATAGGTCAAACTATGAGATTATAGTCCAGATGCTTCAATGTGCTGCATCCATGGGCCATAACCAATGTCTGGGTGTTTTTTCGTCGTGCCAAGCAAAATGTTTCGGAAATTATCGGGTACACAAGAATTTGGTGTAGTTGCATTTTTGGGGCTTTTTGGCGAACGGTGATGAATCGGTGGCCATAATGGGTCATTTTGATTGATGTGCTCTATATCCGTGCTATGTAGACTGTGACCTGCAAAAATCAGGTATATCCAATGTGTCACCATGGTTTTATTCGGTACCCCGTAAATAGATATAGTGCATGAGTAAAACCAACTTCGGTGACCCGAGGTCAAACTGTGACATTGAAGTACACGTAATTCGATTTGCTGCATCTTTGATGGACAGCGGACATCTAGACGTTGGAATCATGAAATACTTGAAATAAGTGAAATACTTCGAATTTTATACGGTACACCGTTTTTGACCCGAGTGACTTCTCTGGACCTCTGGAGATCGAACCGCTCGTCCGACTGAAGAATCGTTGTTTGCAAGCGACAAAGATCATATCCTGAAAAAATTAACGAATTCGGAGAGTATGCGAATTCGGCGCCCTTCGTGCGCCGGAATGTTTCGTTTCGTCTGTTTCGTCACATTTCCCTTGCAGACCCCCTTAGCAACATCCTGGTTGCACCACTACTCGTCACGTAGGTTCATGTATTACAAATGCGACACACGAAATAATGCTCCTGCAGGGCACACCTTTTCCTTCAGAACGATGTGCTTGTTCATTACCGTCTTACGACCGCATCTACTATTGTGCTGTGCATAAAGCCATATTGGGCTGATTAGGTATGATCAAGAAATCCCACCTGGTGAAAATTCCTTAGAGGAGGCCCTGGCAGTGAGCAGAGTGTGGCTTGGTAATGCGGGCCCAGTTCTTTCCCACCTAGTTCTCAGGGTGAAAGTATTCGAGTCTCTCACTTTCAATGCAAGCCGTTAGATGGGTTTAATATACTCCTCAGTTATATTATCTGCCCCCCGGGGCGGTCGCCTGGAGGGTGTAGGAAAGTCCTTATTGGCACGCTAAAGTCTAGCAACCTCTTCGTTCGCGATAACTCCAGTCACGAAAGTACCAGTACCCTTTGCTGCCCTGTATTTGCACTGGAGCACTCCACGATCACACGAGAACGACAGCCACCGTACAGTACGTTCTCCTCTGAAGGTAAGCCGTGATACTGCCTTTCCTATGAATTTAGAAGCCGAATTTAGTTGGGAAGCGCGCACGCGTAGCAGCGATCCGCTCGCTCAGAGGATTCAAGACCGACTGTCTGGGGGCCGCACGGCCGCTAGTGACTTCGGGAGACCCCCGGTCGCGGATTGGTCGAGGGCGCAGAACCTCCCCTTGACGTCACATCCATGTCGACGGCCTTCTAGAAGGGGAAATGGTCTGTTTCTAGTGGCGGTGACGATGTGTTACGTTTACGGTACACTTTTACAATCGCAAGGCTTACGGGATTATATCAATTACGGTTACGGGACAGCCAAACGTGAACGCAGTTACATCTAGCATTATGTGAACACAGTTATATCTAGCATTAACGACGGCGGCGGTACACGCCGGTCGATAGAGGTCACGTCTCTGGCGCCTGGCTGGCGGGGTGTCAGCCGGAAGGAGGGAGGGGAAGGTACAATGTCCAATGAACGGCGACCTCGCTGGGGCGGTGGCTGCTGACGTAGGCAGCAGACAGGCCGACGCCAGTCTCGGAGCCGGGGACTTGTCGCGCCATGAACTGCGTCGGGTATTGCTGAATTATATGGGATCAAGACGCTCAAAAACTAACTCTCTTGCAAGGGCCCATCAGACTTGCCAGGAGAGCGGGTGCCACTTCACCCCTTGGAAACGCCACCACTGTGCAACAGCCCAGACCGCTCTATGGGCTTAGAAGCCCTATACGTAGCATCGAGAACCCTCCGCTTCGGCCCGGATCGTCTCCAAAGCTCGGGGACCTCTTTATCGGCCTGAAACCAGCTGTCAGCTCTGACTCCCTCTCCATCAGCGTGAGCCCAAGCCGACCCAGCGGCCTTGCACATCCGGCCCGGGGCTCCCATTCGTCAGCCCAGGGGCCATCTCTCACGGTTCAGGACAATCTCCGTCCGGTAGGAGTCCCCTCTTAAAAAGCTTGGGCCTCCTCTATCACGCAAGGGATTCCCTATGCGAGTCCGGCCCTCATCAACCAAGGGGTCCTTCATGCTGGCTCTCGGCCCTCTCCGACGTTCCGGGTCCTCTTCGTCGGCGCAGGAGATCTCCTTAGCAATTCAGGGCCGCCTCTTTCAGACCGGAGGGCCTCTTTCAACAGCTTGGGCCCGCTCCATCAGGCCAGGGACTATTGTACAGCTTGGGCCCCATTTGTCTGCTCATGGGCTCTTTCTGACGACCCTAAGTCCTCCGCGGCAACTAGGGCCCCTCAGTCATTTTATGGACCCTCTTTGACGACCCAGGACCTTTTCCGGCAAGACGGAGGGTCCCTTTAAAACGCTTGGACCCTGTCCATCAGGTCAGGGGCCCTTTCTCGGCTTGGGCTCCGCCGACAGCCCGACCCGGCCGAGTTAGTACTCAAATCCTCGAAAAGCTTCAAATATGGTAAAGGTTGCGCTCTCCAAACGAACATTTATACCAATAACACTATTATTTATATTTGTTATATATCGAGCAAAAGTATGGTACTTCCATCCAGTCAAGTCTTAATAACATATTTTAACAGGCATCGGGGTCACCTGACTGAGTTCATTGGGTAACATTTTAATTATATATAATGTCTAAAATATTATCGAAATTGGATTCTTTGAACCTTTGCGGGCGAAAAAATATATGGATATTTATATTTCGAATGATGTTTAACATAGTTATCAGCCACCGAGCATAGCCTTGCAGCGTGACCTTCCAGGAATACCCGGGGTGGTGGTGGATTTGTGCTTTGGGGCGCGTCGACTGCATTGGTCATTTTGCGCCCATAGAAATGCCCGGGGATACAACTCCTGAACCGTTGGCCTGATCAAAATACAATTCTAACAGGCGGATTAAGGGCATAAGATAACCCTACACACCAATTTTGCTCAAAATCGGAGACATGAGGGTGGACAATCACTCCTTTGTCTGATTGAATTGTCCTGGAATTCCCGAAATGAACGATAGCTCTTGGCCCGCACGTGAACAGAAGATCTACACGAAAAGATCGGACCGTGACCAAATCCCACAAGGCACCGCATATCGTGATATCGTCAAAAACAGATATTTAAATGGACCTATGTCGCCTTTCATGACACGTTTATGGCCTGTTTTTTTTTCAGAACCGTAATCTCATACGCTCCCATATCGATTACCTTCTATAATGCCACGTAAACCTCCAGCTTAAGGGCAGTTCGCCGACTCGTATGTGACCATCGTGACCTCTCATGCAATTAGACCTTATACAATCATAATCTATCAGCAAATAACTTTAAAATCAAACGAATATCAACCATTTATATAACTCACAAATCCATGATATCGAGGTGATGTCACTGACATGTGACCTCTGTGACCACTGGGCTACTCGACAATATCACCATCGTGATCTATTGGCGAGTATATTTTAAATAGCATCCATATCGGCTATGTTCTAAGTTGCGTAAAATACCACTATCTGAAGCCTACGTCAGGCCATGACATTTGCCCTGTGACCTATTCCGGATTCGGCTTAAAAAGAAAAACAATACGCCATCAGATAAAAAAACGTACCCATCAGCTGAAAAGGAAAATAACAAAATAGGACTTTGTTAAAAGGCCACGAGGTCAAACTTCACGAGGTAACGAGATCAAATATTGACTGTGCAAGACCGCACATATTTTTGTCGCATTGGGCAGATCTCCCGTTTTCAAATGATATATAAACTTGATAAGCTCATTGCTACCATTAAAGATGCTTTCCTACATGAACTTCCTTCGTGACCTAGCGTTCCTAACTTTATCTCGTGGCCCTTTTGACCTAGAAACCAGCCTTAAAATCGTAGTTTTGGCCGTAGATAAACCAGTGGACCCATTTTATCAAAATATAAGGGGGTGTGGGTAACAATTTGAGGAATACCTTGGTGATTTGTTCCGGAATCGTCCTGAGGGAAACGCGACTGTGAACGTTCTGGTGTTCAGAGAGTTGAAAGCCGTTCCATATGCGTGCGAGTATTGGCTGCGCTCTTAATTCGGATTCGCATTTCACACATCAAGCTAGATTCTCCTTGGCGAAACCTTTTCACCTCTGGGCGACGTCACAAAGAAATTCAACCTGTCAAGAAATCCGACATTATATAAGTCCTTTGCAATTAAAAATATATATTATGTTACAGGAGCTTGTCATCGTGTAGACACCTAGGTACTCGCACCCCGCCACTGCTCATCGTGGTTCCCACCTCGCTGTTCCCCCTGTCCTTCACCAACAACTTATTTAGCGGACGAGTTGAGGATCCCACATGTACATCCCCACACACTGGAGCTGGACTGTGGGACACACCCACCCACCTTGATGCTCATTCAACAACGCACCGGTAAAATACAAATGTATATTTCACCTGATTTGAAGAACCTTCACAAATTAAGTCCTCCAGGTCATACACGTTCGTTTTCGGTACAGTTAAAAACGTTAGCTTAACACCATGCGATCACACAGATTATGCGTGGCACCACGGGGCGATATACACTCATGATCAATCAACGTACAATACCGAAACCGCAAACATGTCAAGCTGGCAGAGCCTTGGAGAACCGACGACACCAGCAGCTATTGTCGGGGAACGCTGGCGGCACCATTCAATCATGCTGTACAGCCACCGGCAGCTGTTGACTTGGAACCGACACAGCCACCGGCAGCTGCTGACTTGGAACCGACACAGCCACCGGCAGCTGCTGACTTGGAACCGACACAGCCACCGGCAGCTGTTGACCGGGCACGTGGTCGGCACCGTCGAGGCATGCTGTACGGTGTGCAGGGTGACTCGACACACACAGGTGTCACACCGCCGCTTTTGTGTCGTCCCAGTGGCCTCCCTCAGGGGAGAGTTACGCCCGCCGCAACGCCGGCAGCTGACGAGGTACGCTGCACCGACTGCCAGCCCCCACCGGGTCTGCGGCGCGGCCAGCGACTGAAGGCGACAGTCGCGCAGACGAGACGCCCGCCCAACACACAGCGATATCATCTGACATCGTCATATCTCAGTTGTACAATGTACAGTCTTATGACCCACTGTCAGGTGGCTGATATCGCACTGGGCCGGCGGCTGTGCGAAACAATAATACAACTGCTCACTGTGACTGTGTCACAACTGCTCACTGTGACGAAAACCGACCACACGTCAGTTTTGGTTTTTTTAGTCTCGGCAACGTCACCGCTTTCATATTTTATTGTCATAGACTCATTTTTGGTGACACAACCATCAGGGTGAGAAATGGCGCTGTTAATCGAAGTAGATAAGTTCTTTGGGGAGGCAATGCCGTAGAAAATATTGCAGACAGCGCTTCTTTTGCTTGCTGCACCACTAACCAATATATTTTAAGGTGAAACTCACGGACGGTCCCGTATAGAAAGATCGTTATGAAAGTACGTACGGTACGAAACCAGGTAAATACTCCCACACTGACTCGGGTGAGATAAGCCATAACACCTCTGGAGCAAGACGCCCAGCCCGTTCAGGGGATGCGACAGGGAGGGGCGCGGAAATTAGGTGGCAACAGGGGCAGCGCAAAGTTCGCAATTGTGGACAAGCTTAATCAAGGGGCGTTGCATAGCAACAATTTTATTGTCGTTGCATTGAAAGAATCAACTTCAAAACGTCAGTGCTAATGGAACAGGGCGTGACGTTTAATTGTTGGCGGCAATTAACCTCCAACTTTATTTTAATTTTCTTCGGTAAAATAACAAAACATTGCGCCGATGAGTTGTGTTGCAATGCATCTTGCCCCTTGTCGTTCATAACCGACCGTACGACATTAGCTGATCTCAATACCAATGGTTGGTTGGTTGGTTATTTGAGTTTTAGGACGCATCGACCAGGTTTGGTCATTTAGCGCCTATGATCTCAATACCAAGAACACTCGCTTAGCGTTTTGCCATGACAGTGATCAAGCTATGAAGAGACTGCCATTCGCGCCCAGTTGCAGGCCGAGCACGACGCTCGTAGTCGGCGACCCGGTGACATCACTGCTCCGGCTGATGACGTCACACTCTTACTTGGGAAGTTTGAATGATCGTGCGAAGAGGGCCGCCACGGCCTTGGTGCTGTCACCGTCGCACCTCCGCAGCTCCTCGAACGCCTGCAACAGCGCAACACAAACCACGCTCCGAAACGACATCTCAGAGACAGAGAGACGACAGCCACGTTAAAGCCGTTCTTTTCCGTACCACTCGATGAGGCTTATGTAATATAATTAAAACATTTGGAGGGGACTTCCACCCCCCTCGGCCCCATCCTGTGCCTATGGCACATACAGGCTTCTCCAGCTACTTGAAGGCCTGGACTGGTGACCACAGCGGTTTGCTGGATCATCAGCCACTGGTAGATAAACTTCTCGGCGGAAGGTATAATCACCTTTTTTACGCCTCGTGATAAGATATCGACATTAGTCATCTGAAATCAGACCAGTGAATGGAGAATGGCTCTACCTACAAAAGGTGTTTGGTGCTAGCAAATGTGCTACAACATTTATTCTTGTCATGTTTTATTTCCTTTTAGATCAGCTGGCGGTATGAAACCATTAGTCTTGACACACCGGCTACATCAGATGCACCCAGTGATGACTGGATGTACCAGGAGTAGCCTTAGTGGTAGCTAAGTGGAAGGCTGGATTTGCATCTGCAACTTCTAGACTTACAGAACGTAATTGTCAGACTATAGCATTTGGGATTGGCGTTGTGGAAATGCTGGGATCGGTGCCGGGACCAGGGTACGGGTAGGTGTCGGGACCACGGCCGGGGAGGTGTCGAGACCATGGTCGGGGTAGGTGTCGAGACCATGGTCGGGGTAGGTGTCGGGACCAGGACCGGGGGAGGGGGCTGGGATCAGGGCAGGGTATGTGTCGGGATCTGGGTCCAGAAGGTGTCGGGACCTGGGCTGGCGTAGGTGTGAGGACCAGGGTCGGGGGAGGTGTCGGAACCTGCGCCGGGAAGGTGGTAGCGGTTATTGGTTTTACGACACTTCGAACGTTGAGTCATGTAGCGTCGCCAATCTCTCACGCCGATTGGCCGCGGGCGAAGAGTAGCGACAGGCGAGACTCGAACCCACAATCTCTCGATTGTGAGACGGGCAACTTACCCCTAGACTACTCGTCCCCTGGGCCGGGTAGGTGTCGGAACGAGGGCCGGTGCGTGAAGACCAGGGCCGCGGGAGATGTCAGGACCAGGGCTGGGGATGTCAGAGCCAGGGTTGGATTTGTCTTGGGACCCTGGGTGTTGAGGAAAAATTATGTCATCCAATCCGGAGGATAACTTGATATCGCTTTGTGGCATCAGACATTCCCATTTGGGGAGGGGTTGGGATCAGGGCAGGGTGTGTCAGGACCAGGGCTGGGGGAGGTGTCGGGACCAAGGCCGGGGGAGGTGACGGAGCCAGGGCCAGAGGAAGTGTCTGGACCAGGACCGGGGGTGTCAGGGGGCATGCTGGAACCGGGGCAGGAGGAGATATTGAAATTAAGACCGGGGAGATATTGAGACTAGGACTGGGGGAGGTGCCGGTACCAGGGCCGGTGGAGACATCGGGATCAGGGTCGGGGGCAGATGCCGGGATCAGAGTAGGGGGAGATACCAGGATCAGGGTCGAGGAGGTGTCGGGACCGAGCAGGTGTCGGGACCGGGGCCGTGGTAGGTGTTGGGACCAGAGCCTGTGCACCGACCTGTGGCCGGGGGAAGCCGGCGCCCGTGATCATGAGCACGTCCTGCTCTGTGAACTTGTCTGACGGAAGGATGGTGAGATCAGCGCCGGATTCGGCCCCAGCGTCTGTCGGTCACAAGCGTCACACCCGTTACATGATCATCACATCTGTCACATATGTGGCACACACTCATCACATAAACGCCACATCACTACACCAGCGTCACACCTGTCACATGAGCATTACATCTGGCATATAGCGGCACACGTTCATCACACAAGCGTTACAATGCCACTACACCAGCGTCACACTTGTCACATCAGCACTACATCTGTCACATATGTGGCACACATTCATCACACAAACGTCACAATACCACTACACCAGCGTCACACCTGTCACATGAGCATTACATGTCACATATGTAGCACACATTCATCACACAAACGTCACAATACCACCACACCAGCGTCACATGAGCATTACATCTGTCACATATGTGGCACACATTCATCACACAAACGTCACAATACCACTACACCAGCGTCACACCTGTCACATGAGCATTACATGTCACATATGTGGCACACATTCATCACACAAGCGTCACAACACCACTACATCAGCGTCACATGAGCATTACATGTCACATATGTGGCACACATTCATCACACAAGCGTCACAACACCACTACATCAGCGTCATATGAGCCACACACGAGTGATACTATTGAAAAACAACACGTATCGTGGCAAAACAATGGCACTGACATCATGTTGGTTGGTTATTAGGGTTTTAGGGCGCATCAACTGCATTGGTCATACAGCGCCCATGGCACTGACATGAAAAAGATGAAGTTCCACATGACGAAGCCATGCCACGGAGTAAAAACAATTTCAAACTGGAACGATAAATATTACCGTGTACCTGTATCGGATAAAAAACATACCTTTTCTGTGTGTGAGGGATTGCAGATTTGAGTAGATACTGCTTTTGTCTTCCCTTTTCATATGCTGACATGAACAATGGGCCCTGAGCTCGGGCCGGATGGGCAGACACCGGCCATTTGTTGTGAGCCGGCGCCCGGCGGTGCTCTGCTCCGGCCCATAACTGCCACTGGACAGTGTGACTGTCGACCGACACTGACACGCCACCCACTCCTCTCACCGTCACCTCCACACCGACCACAGTCACGTGACTGTCGACCGACACTGACACGCCACCCACTCCTCTCACCGTCACCTCCACACCGACCACAGTCACGTGACTGTCGACCGACACTGACACGCCACCCACTCCTCTCACCGTCACCTCCACATTGACCACAGTCACGTGACTGTCGACCGACACTGACACGCCACCCACTCCTCTCACCGTCACCTCCACATTGACCACAGTCACGTGACTGTCGACCGACACCGACACGCCACCCACTCCTCTCACCGTCACCTCCACACCGACGACAGTCACGTGACTGTCGACCGACACTGACACGCCACCCACTCCTCTTACCGTCACCTCCACACCGACCACAGTCACGTGACTGTCGACCGACACTGACACGCCACCCACTCCTCTCACCGTCACCTCCACACCGACCACAGTCACGTGACTGTCGACCGACACTGACACGCACCCACTCCTCCCACCGTCACCTCCACACCGACGACAGTCACGTGACTGTCGACCGACACTGACACGCCACCCACTCCTCTCACCTGTCACCTCCACACCGACGACAGTCACGTGACTGTCGACCGACACCGACACGCCACCCACACCTCTCACCGTCACCTCCACACCGACGACAGTCACGTGACTGTCGACCGACACTGACACGCACCCACTCCTCCCACAGTCACCTCCACACCGACCAGTCACGTGACTGTCGACCGACACTGACACGCCATCCACTCCTCTTACCGTCACCTCCACACCGACGACAGTCACGTGGCGTGACACCTACCTGGCCGAGACGAGGCGCAGGCGGAAGCGGCGGGGGCGGTAGCGTCGGGGACGGCGGGGGCGGGCGCGGAGGCCGGGCCGGCGGTGGCGCCACTCTCACGCAAAGCCTGATGAAGTTGGGCGTCCTCAGACTCGCGCAGCGACTCGGCCGTAGCCTCCTCCTCCGACCTGCCGCGCGGCCAGCACGCGTGTCAGTCGCGCACCACCAACGCACCGTTGCACGCCACCCGGTGACAAGTCGCCGCCACCACTGGATACCACCTAGTACCATCAGGCACCACGGGGTACCATCAGGCACCACGGGGTACCATCAGGCATCACAGGGTACCATCAGGCACCACGGGGTACCATCAGGCACCACAGGGTGCCATCAGGCACCACAGGGTGCCATCAGGCACCACGGGGTACCATCAGGCACTACGGGGACCATCAGGCACTACGGGGTACCATCAGGCACCACGGGGTACCATCAGGCACCACGGGGTACCATCAGGCACCACGGGGTACCATCAGGCACCACGGGGTACCATCAGGCACCACAGGATACCATCAGGCACCACGGGGTACCATCAGGCACCACGGGGTACCATCAGGCACCACGGGGTACCATCAGGCACCACGGGGTACCATCAGGCACCACAGGGTGCCATCAGGCACTACGGGGACCATCAGGCACTACGGGGACCATCAGGCACTACGGGGTACCATCAGGCACTACGGGGACCATCAGGCACTACGGGGTACCATCAGGCACCACGGGGTACCATCAGGCACCACGGGGTACCATCAGGCACCACGGGGTACCATCAGGCACCACGGGGTACCATCAGGCACCACGGGGTACCATCAGGCGCTACGGGGTACCATCAGGCGCTACGGGGTACCATCAGGCACCACGGGGTACCATCAGGCACCACGGGGTACTATCAGGCGCTACGGGGTACCATCAGGCACCACGGGGTACCATCAGGCACCATCAGGCACCACGGGGTACCATCAGGCACCACAGGGTGCCATCAGGCACTACGGGGACCATCAGGCACTACGGGGTACCATCAGGCACTACGGGGTACCATCAGGCACCACGGGGTACCATCAGGCACCACGGGGTACCATCAGGCACCACGGGGTACCATCAGGCACCACAGGATACCATCAGGCACCACGGGGTACCATCAGGCACCACGGGGTACCATCAGGCACCACGGGGTACCATCAGGCACCACGGGGTACCATCAGGCACCACGGGGTACCATCAGGCACTACGGGGACCATCAGGCACTACGGGGACCATCAGGCACTACGGGGTACCATCAGGCACTACGGGGACCATCAGGCACTACGGGGTACCATCAGGCACCACGGGGTACCATCAGGCACCACGGGGTACCATCAGGCACCACGGGGTACCATCAGGCACCACGGGGTACCATCAGGCACCACAGGGTGCCATCAGGCACTACGGGGACCATCAGGCACTACGGGGTACCATCAGGCACCACAGGGTGCCATCAGGCACCACGGGGTACCATCAGGCACCACGGGGTACCATCAGGCACCACGGGGTACCATCAGGCACTACGGGGTACCATCAGGCACCACAGGGTGCCATCAGGCATTACGGGGTACCATCAGGCACTACGGGGTACCATCAGGCACCACAGGGTGCCATCAGGCACTACGGGGACCATCAGGCACTACGGGGTACCATCAGGCACAACGGGGTACCATCAGGAATCACGAGGTACCATCAGACATCACCGGATATCATCGGACACTATCCGATACCATCAGGCACCACGGGGTACCATCGGGCACCACCAGGTGCCATCGAGCACCACGGGGTACTATCGGCCACCATCGGCACGCAAGCCTCGTGCGCCCGGTGCAGACCACCAAACGTGCAGCATACGAGCACGAACAAAGTCTCAGTGTCACATTGCAGTTTCCGTGTCACATTGCAGTATTTGCCGGGTTTACAGGACGCTTGCCGACACAGAAGTTACATGTAATTGATTACCGATATCCAACAATTCCGATGTGTACGTGACAGATCAAATCAGCAGGTTCACATTAGGTCGTGAAGAAGCTATCGCCCTGAGCATGCTCCATCCTGGTCTAAATCAAAGAAAGGACAAATGTTGCTCGCCGTACGTGTTAGTTTCGACAAATCCGCAACATAGTAACATTCATCATCGGGCTGCCGAGTTAGAGTTTAACAAACTCGGCAGCCCAAAGTTCGAGTTTGACCAACACGCTTCAGCGAGTTACTCCTAGCAGCAGGGTCAGAAGCACTGGGTAGTACTGGATGCGCACTACGGAGAACAAAATTAGTCGGGTAATGCCTTCTTGTACGCTACCACCCGACCGACCTGCTCACGCGATCAGTGTCACGTGGCCACCGGTCAGGGTCACTCGGCTTACCAGGCCACAACGTGCAAGAAAGGTTTATGTGTCCACTCGTCCTCTCCGGCAATAAATTAAAGTATTGTCCGGCATTTGCAGCGCTCCATGGCAGTCTGACAGACTCGCTGGATCAGATTTTTAGCGTCCGGAAGACAGAGTACCACAAGCGAACCAGTATTTTGATAATACTGCAATGCGAGTAATATTTATCCTGATTCTCCGAGGGCGGGAAGGCCTCTGGCGGACTGTTTGTATCTGCTGTGACCCGATACGTAACCGGCGGGTGACCGCTCACCTATTGCTGAGGCGCGCGCAGGCGGGCAGCTCATTCTCGGGCAAGAACTTAGTGGAGGTCGAGGTGGTACCGATGTGCAGAACGTTGTTCTTTAGGTCGATCACACACTGTGGACAGAAACCAGCATTCCGTCAGAAACTGCACCAAACGACACCACCGACAACCTCCCAGCCATCAGCTCCCGGGACGACCACCGCCTCCATACCAACATATCAGAGAACATCTTCACCAAAACACCACCGACAACCTCCCAGTCATCAGCTCCCGGGACGACCACCGCCTCCATACCAACATATCAGAGAACATCTTCACCAAAACAGCCGCGTGTCTAACTCACCTTCCTACTAACTAGCGCCAGCCACAGTGGCTACGAATGGTGAACATTTCAGCATGTCCTTGGTATGGACCTTGGCTTTGTTCACTTTTATCTGCCTTGCCGTGAAGTGCCACAAATTGACCTACCGAAATCAGTGATTGTTGGTTTTACGACACGTCGACTGTTGAGTCATGTAGCGTCGCCAATCTCTCACGCCGATTGGTCGCGGGCGAAGAGTAGCGATAGGTGAGACTCGAACCCACAATCTTTCGATTGTGAGACGGGTAACTTACCCCTAGATTACTTGTCCCCGACCTACCGAAATCAATATTATCTCAAGTGTTTTAGAACGAATTGGAAAATGGAGTAATCTGACGAAGATTTGTGTTGTTTGTGACGTCAGAAAAATAGGTACCTCTACCCTCGCGCACTGTACAAAGCGTCACCACACAAAAACAGGAGGGGCTGCAACAAAAAGACTCGGTTTCAAAATCACGGTGAATTATAATTTCACATTTGACCACTCGCTAGTTCGAAAAGATTGTGAGACGCACTCGTCTCAGCGGACACCTGATTCCACCATTGCGCTGTCCCAGCTGTGAGGCACACTCGTCTCAGCGGACGTCTGATCCCACCATTGCCCTTACCCGGCTGTGAGGAACACTCGTCTCAGCGGCCGCCTGACCCCACCATTGCCCGACCCCGGCTGTCAGGCACACTCGTCTCAGCGGACGCCTGATCCCACCATTGCGCTGTCCCGGCTGTGAGGCACACTCGTCTCAGCGGACGCCTGATCCCACCATTGCCCTTCCCCGGCTGTGAGGAACACTTGTCTTAGCGGACGACTGATCCCACCATTGCCCTTCCCCGGCTGTGAGGTACACTCGTCTCAGCGGACGCCTGATCCCACCATTGCCCTTCCCCGGCTGCGATGAACACTCGTCTCAGGGGACGCCTGATCCCACCATCGCGCTGCCCCAGCACGTGCTAACCTGGTGCCGCTTCAGCATGTCGAGGCCGAGCAGCATGTCCATGGGCTGCTGTTCCAGGATCGAGAACGACGAGGTGAGGAACACCTCCTCGATCTGGATCTGGCCCATGTGCACACGGCCGATGATGCGCTGTGTGCCGACACCCTTGGCGATGCCGCTCCAGCGCGTGTCCACCAGCCGCATGATGTGGCACCGCTCGGCACACGCCGCCGACATGATGGTCGTCTGGGCGCCTGCCGCACGTCAAGGGTCACCATGGTCGTCTGGGTGGGCGCCTGCTGCACGTCAAGGGTCACCATGGTCGTCTTGGGACAGGTTACGGGGCACGATGGTCGTCTGGGCGCCTGTCGCACGTGACAGGACATTATGTGGTACCGCTCGGCACACGCCGCCGACATGATGGTCGTCTGGGCGCCTGCCGCACGTCAAGGGCCACCATGGCCGTCTGGGGACAGGTCACGGGGCATAATGATCGTCTGGGGAGAGGTCACGGGACATGATGGTCGTCTGGGCGCCTGCCGCACGTCAAGGGCCACCATGATCATCTGGGGACATGTCACGGGACATGATGGTCGTCTGGGCGCCTGTCGCACGTCAAGGGCCACCATGGTCGTCTGAGGACAGGTCATGGGACATGCTGGTCGTCTGGGGAGAGGTCACGGGACATGATAGTCGTCTGGGGACAGGTCACGGACATGATGGTCATCTGGGGACAGGTCACGGGACATGGTGGTCGTCTGGAGACAGGCCACGGGATATGATGGCCGTGTGGGGACAGGTCACGAGACATGATGATCGTCTGGGGACAGGCCACGGGATATGATGGTCGTGTGGGGACAGGTCACGAGACACGATGGTCGTCTGGGGACAGGCCACGGGATATGATGGTCGTGTGGGGACAGGTCACGGTTTATTGTAGTCGTCTCGGGACAGGTCACGGGATATGATGGTCGTCTGGGGACAGGTCACAAGACATGATGGTCATCTGTGGACAGGTCACGGGACATGATGTCATCTGGGGACAGGTCACGGGACATATGGTCATCTGGGGACATGTCACGGGATATGATGGTCGTCTGGGGACAGGTGACGAGACATGATGGTTATCTGGAGACAGGTCACGAGACATGATGGTCATCTGGGGACAGGTCACGGGACATGATGGTCGTCTGGGGACAGGTGACGAGACATGATGGTTATCTGGGGACAGGTCACGAGACATGATGGTCATCTGGGGACAGGTCACGGGATATGATGGTCGTCTGGGGACAGGTGACGAGACATGATGGTTATCTGGGGACAGGTCACGGGACATGATGGTCATCTGGGGACAGGTCACGGGACATTGCGGTCGTCTGGGCGCCTGTCGGAACGTCACGGGACATGATGGTTGGTTGGTTATTGGTTTTACGACACGTCGACCGTTGAGTCATATAGCGTCGCCAATCTTTCACGCCGGGGACATGATGGTCATCTGGGGACAGGTGACGGGACATGATGGTCATCTGGGGACAGGTCACGATGCATGATGGTCACGCGGGCGTCTGGGGAGCAAGTCAAGTCAAGGGCCATGATGGCCATCTAGGTGCTTAAGGCAGATCACGAGCCATCACAATCGTATCGAAATAGGCCACCGATCATGATGGCCATCTAGGAACGGTCACGGGATACGATGGTCACATAGTCACATAAGCGGATCGACCCAGTGCATCACTGGCACTGTGCAGTGCCACACACGCACGCCTCTAGACATTTACCTACACTGCATTCAGTCGGTCTGTAACAACCACTTGGAGTAAGCATGTGTTCTATTCCCACAGGAGTTCACAAAGGCGTTGATTGGGACTGTATGTTAGGTCGGTAGTGAGAAAAGCGGAGAAAAGAACGACAGGCTGGGTTCAAGGTAGTGGCTGGATATATGCAATTTCTTTATTTATTGTACCTCTTGGGCTTCTCGAATCACATAATTAGGCTGTTCTAAACACCGCATCAATTAACTGAACGGACACGTGGAAGACGCGACACGGAAGAAGCAACACATCACAATGTACATGCTATATCCACTCACACATCAGGGTACATAAACATCTCAACTAAAATTTGTGTGCAGCAAAATACTTTCAAGATATCACTTAAGAGATCGGCTGCGTGCTGCAAAAAAAACGGGAGGCTATCGTACCACAGAGCGCGATGAGAAAAGGGCCGACGACCGTTCTCGGTACGAACACAACGCAATATACACGGTCCTGACAAGTACCTCTACCTCTGTAATTCCCGCTATTAACAACTAGCCAGAGGAGTATCACACAATTTCGCATTATGAAAGAGGTCAAACAGTGGTAAGCGACCAGTAGTTTTGCAGTAAGCCAGCTCATTTGACGAATATCATGTGAGACACGGTCAAACCGACGCCTTCCAGTTCCTACTCTTGCCGAGGAATTCACCATTTTCTGGATTCTCACATTCGTTCGGGAGCAGTTGCCATACACGGAACTGCAGCAAAGTACGTGTGAGATCGTCAGACTAGCGACAACAGCTCGAATAATGTCAGGCAGCAGGAAATGTCGGATATTACTGAGCCCGATCGGGATTCCAGTGCATTATGTTAGTAGCTGACACACAGATACCCCATGTCATCTTGCAATCAAAAGTGGCGCCAATATTTTGGCCAATGCCACAAGATGAACGGTTCCATCACTCGGATTGACATTGATACTAGGGAGACCACAAAGCATCTGTCTACTGCCAAACACCATCGATTGAGTTTTGGAAAGTTTTGGAAAGTTGTTAAAATTTCGTCCATTGGATTTGAACCAGCATTTCAACGAGGCAGGACAGCTCTCCAAACGTGCTACGGCACTGGGGATATCGGCGTTTCGTTCCGTTACAGGTACTTGAGCATCGTCCGCATACTGTATAACGCTGGTTTCACCCGTAGCGCAATTACATGTATCATTAGCAAATATTGTGAATAATAAAGGGAGAAGAGCCGACCCCTGAAACACGTCCATCTTTCTGGCAGCGATTAAGAAAACGATTACGCCGTACTACATCAGGGGTGACACAGCGCGTGATCCGATAGGTACGACTTGAATCAAGATGGTCCAATGCCTTTTGCCTCACGATTACAGAGTAGTTTATTATAATCAACATCAAAACACTTGCTTTAGTCTATTAAACATAGTAGAAATAACTTATGATGATGATTGCGGTTTAGGGGTAGTAATCACTCTATGTGGTTCACCCTGGGCAGAATCGAATCAGACATACAGAGAAAGGCTGTTTCAGTACAATGACTCAATTTAAACCCATGTTGTGTGGAGAACACAAGTTATATATATAGCCGTAAAGCTCTGATATATAGCTGTAAAGCTGCCGCTGGGCAATTATCTTCGCAACATAATCTAATTGGGTTGTTATCCTCCCCTGGACAATAATGTCAGCAACCTCGGACGCTGTCTCGCGATTGCAATCCCATAATTTTTATATGAAACATGATATTTCCAGCATCATCTTATCATTCATCGGATAATATAAATATGAATTAATGTATCTCACTGTAAGCAATATGCACTGTGCAGGATAATGAAAAGCACATAACAATGATATCATGCAAGCACACGCTTGCGGCGCCGACGAAACGCAGAAATGCACAAACATGCCATACCAGGAAGGTTATTCTACTGTGGCAACATCATAGAGCATCTTGCCGTGTGTTTCCAAAAGTGAAATGAGGTATTTACTGTTAATATTCACAAATTGGGTACGACACTTGTAATTGTGATAACATTCACTAGCATTTCGATTCAATGTATCAGGAAATATATAATGAACGTTTCCCTAGATAGAGAAACATTGAAAATAACCATGGTGACGAATTTTACCGATTCCAAGTGTACCAGTTTCACCCGACGAGAAAGGACACACCAAAGCTAAAACTACTCGCCCTACTCGGCGGCGCACACCTCCAACAAGCACAACCTATATGGCATGGCCAATCACTCTGGCACACTGCTCACTGGCCACTATACGGCAGATTGCAAGCACCCGTTCTCGTCCGAGCGGCACGAGTGTAAATATTCGAGTGTGGCCCACCCAGATGGGCGCCTTCAGCAGTGACGCCTACGTACTCTTCTTCGAGGAGCTGGCTCATCTCAGATCTCAGTGAAGTCGTATCGGGAGGGAAGTTGTGGACGTGTGTGTACGTATGTGCGTGTGGGTGTGCGTGCGAGCGGGGAGTGGTGACCTACATTGACTTGCTTGACCATGGCCTTCTCACCTCTGAAATATAAAGCAACTACGCTACACGGGCAAGGAAGGGCACCCCTGCATACCTATTGCTGGGTAGGCACATACAAAATGTTCAATGTGTTAGAAGGTAAAATCTTTACGCTCACCAGAGTCGATGAAGGCTTTGACCGGATGACCATTGACGGTGCAATTGATGTACAGCATGATGACGGAGCCGAAGCTCTCTGGGTTGTGCTCCATTGCCGCCTCCATGTTTGCATCAATATTCTTCTGCTTAATCTCCTCGGCCATCAGTCGCTGTGCCTCTACGTCGAACGGGTCGGCAGTCGCCATGCGCATGCGCATTCGGTCCCGCTCTTGCCGTACCTCCTGCTGCTGACGCAGCACCGCGGCGAACTGGTCTGCAACCGTGATCCCGTCACTCGGGTGCGAAGATGGAAACACTGTCAGCGACTGTCAGCCTGTTTAGTGCAACAAACACCACTTGCATAAAGTAAGGGAGCAGCAACGTAAAACACCAACGTCGATTAACGCAGCTCATCAGCACGAGGCCCAGCACCGACGACATTTAGTTACCAGAAAAATACCGTCACAGTATAATACGAGTAGCATTTCTACATTTCCAAGTCAGAGACGTCACTTAGGACTCATGCTAGCTAGTCCTGCCCTGAGTAGCCTTGCCGGAAAGGTTTGCGGGTCTCAACTAGAGAAAGATCAACATTTGGGGAGGTCAATTGCCAGAGGGGAGTTCTGATGGGTATTGTTCGGAGGACACCACGCAGCATGATCCCACTCTCTTGAAGTAGTTCTCGGATTTTAACGCAGAACGGAAACAAGTATGTAGGCCGTCTGTGTTGAAACAAATGCAAGGTGTGGGGTGAAAAGACCGCTTGATACGTGGGGTGGTCGGGAAACTGTGCCAGCTTGATAGCATACCGCATGCCCAGCACCTGACGGCGCATGGCAAGCGATGGCTCGTTTGTTTCAACAAGGAGGCTCGCTGTTGGCGAGGTGCGGAATGCTGCAGTAGCAATGCGCAGAGCAGAGTGGTGCATGGCATTTATAGTACGCTTGGTGAAATCACTTGCAGAGTCATACACAAAACTAGCGTAGTCAAGTCTTGAACGTATTAAGGATCGATACAGGAGAAGTAGGGTTCTCCTGTCCGCCCCATACGTAGTACGAAATATGCATTTTAAGATGGTCATTGATCTAAAACACTGCTCACGCAGGACTTTAAAATGTTCTTTGTACGTAAGTCGCGTATCAAAGTGCATTCCAAGAAAACGAACCACATATTTACACGGGATCGTCTCTCTGTAGAAGCTGAGCGACATGTCCCGACAGCACTGTCGCCGCGGGCAGAAATGAATACAGACAGTTTTATCAGTCGAAAAGAGAAACCCATTAGCCGTACTCTATCGCTGTAGTCGTGTGACGGCCGACTGGAGCTGCGTTTCCATGGACGAAACCTTCGAAGCAGGACACCAGATGACGAAGTCATCCACAAACAACGATCGCCCGATGGTCGTTGGGAGGTTGTCACCGATGTCGTTAATCATAATTCCGAACAGGGGAACGCTCGAAACGCTGCCTTGTGGTACACCATTAAGCTGTGGGTATCGATCTGAGAGCCGATTGCCCACTCGGACGCAAAAGGATCGATCGGCTACGAAGTTTTGTAAAAATGTACCCATATGTTCGCGTATACCGTGCTTAAAAACTTCCAGAAGAATGCCGTGGCGCCAAGTTGAATCATACGTGCCTTGAATATCGAAGAAAACAGCACCAGTGTCCAGATATAGAATATGGTCAACTGTACAGCGTTTTTTAAATAAATAAAACCACACTGCACGTTTGTAAAAAATGTTGGAGTGTTCAAAAAACCACATCAAGCGTACGTTCACCATCCTTTCCATGAGTTTACACAGTGATGAGGTGAGCGCGATGGGTCGATAGTGTAATGGATCAGATCCACTCTTGCCAGGCTTCAGGATCGGTACTACTATTGCTTCTCGCCATGAGGGTGGAAAGTGGGCGCTACATAACCAGTAGCAGTTGATGCGCCCCTAAGCCCAATCAATCAATCAATCAATCAATGAGGGTGGAAAGCCTCCCCTTTCCCAATAGCCGGTTGCAAATTTGTAGGAGCACCTGGAGCGCACCGGAAGGCAGGTGTTTCAGCATATCGCTATGCACGTCATCAGTGCCCTCAGATACACTTCGTGGGGCATTAATGGCGGAAAGCAGCCAAGTTGCGGTGAATGGTGCATTGTGTGAAAGTATCTAGGTCGTCGAAAAGTCTATTGGGGACCGTTCGTGGCGTGCAATTTGTGGTTCAGAGATTCCCTCTCGGCTGCGCTCCGATAGCGCACGTGCAATGTAATTAGCCACGGCAGAAGGATCCGAGATGACCCGACCTCTCGCCTGTGGTGTCGGTAGTAGTGTGGACGACAATTTTCCCGCGATCCCGCTAATACGCGTCCATATTTGGGCGGTTGGTGTTCGGTGGGTGAGGGTGTTAAAAAATGAGCGGAAACATACTCGTTTGGCCCCGGGACAGGTTCGACGAGAAAAGGATCTGGCTCGAAGAAACGCCATGCGATTTTCTGCGGTACAATTGTGGTTGAATACTCTAAATGCACGTTCATCAGACATTCTCAGACCGCCACCCTCCCCCCGGGCCCTCCCTGAACTTTTCGTTCATCTCAGACTGACCAATGTCGCCGCTGAGCAGCGCCTCGGCCAGCCGAGGGTTGTTCTGCTTCAGCATGGCCAGCTGGTCGGGGTTGGCGAGGAACATCTCCCGGATGAAGGACGGATCATCCTCGCGCGACGGCGGGCCCGGCGACCTCGGCCTGGTTGCCGCCGGCACGCGGATACTGCTGAAGTCGATGTGCGCCACTGCCGACCACGTCATATGGTCAGGGTCACGTGTACCGCACCACTGCACATCGCTCTATTGGCGAACAATAGCCATACCATGAATTCTTTATCACTCTGAACATCACATCATGCTCTCAGGCAGTTTACCCTCCCACGTTTCTGGTAGTATGAATGGTTCCACTTAATTTTCATTCGCTTTGCATCATGTGAATTACTTCTAATTCATACACGAACATTAAGATGATAAACTACAGAAAAATAAAAAGCATGGTATCATAAGATACCTGATTATTCCCTCCAAATACCATTATACACAAGTGGTATTTTCTCAAACGAGAGGCTGCAAGGGCACTGTGCATGTCACATTCCGCGGACAATGAGGCCACGCTTGCTGGGTCACACTCCACTCACACTACCCATAGATCATGCCACAGGGCCAACCAGATCACATCCACTGGATCACACTGCACTCAAATTTCACCAGGGCTAAAATAGTCGTTTTTCGTTCGGTGAGAGATGTTGAAACGAACACACTAGGATGTCGAAATTTCCCATGGAATTAGTGTCATTTAAAATGCTTTTCATGTCTTTCAAACTCAAATTTGAGCCAATGGTGTATGTACTTATGACTGAACCTTTATCATTTGTTTTGAGATTCATAATATTAGAAGAGCTATATTCGGGATAGGGAGAATAATAGCTGTGCTATAAACTGCTATTGTATGCCATATCACATTATAGGTAATCCCTTTAACTGAAATTGCATTGTGAAATGTTCGTGTATCACCATTCCTTGTCAAGAGCATGCACATGCTACTTATACACAACATACTTTTAGAAAGGAGACACAAATACTTCATAAGCAAGCATCAAGAAGCAGGATGTCAATACTTATTGGAGAAGGATGTTGATTGAGTGTTCAAAAAGTGGTATATTCCACCCTATTTCACGAATAATTTATCACTGCATTGCACATAGGTGAAAATACATCAGTGTTAAAATAATGATTTCTCGTTAGGTATGAGATGTCGAAACGAGTAGAACAGGATGTCGAAATCCCCATGGAAATAATGCTATTTAAAATCTTGTGAAGTCATGCAAACCCAATTTTGAGACAATTGCTTCAATATGACTGTTCACGTTTGGTGCGTTTTGAAAGATACCTAATTTGGAGACACCGATATCAACGATAACGATCCAAACACCTATGCTATAAACTGGCATTGCATAACATTGCACATCATAGATAATCCCTTCACCTGGAATTGCGCTATGGGATGTTGGTTATAAAGATCTCGGACCCGTTATGGTGAGCAAATGTATGATACTTGTAAACAGGGAAGTTATAAACGAGGCATGAAGACTTCACAAACACGCACCAAGAAGCACGATGTCGATACTTCTTTGGGAGGATGTCGAATCAGTGTCCATTAAGTGGTATATTCCACCCTAGTTCGCGAATAATTTATCACTGAAATACATGGCTATTCAATTTATACTGGCAAGCATAGTTGGAAGATAACCACCAAATCCTACGTTGCCGAAGGAAGAATTTGTGTCGCAAAGGTAGCGTAAATGTCGGCTTTGCAACCAGTTGCAGCCAGGGACGGAAGAATAGACCGTTTCTGGATTTTGGGAATCCAGAGCATTATCTTCTCCAGAAATGTATCCTCTCATTTATATCATTTGGAGGTTGCATGGCACTATTTAACAATGAACTGCTCTGTGATCAAGTACCAAAGATTCACCGGAAAGTGCCAATTGAGTTTCTGATGTAACAGGTTTGAAGAAAAATTTCCTCTCCATATTCGATTACCTTAACATTTTCCTCTCCACACCCTGGATTAGAAAACATAAATCCATCACTTGTTGCGGCGGCAGCAATTATTGTTGCAGCCACCATGCCTGCAATACTACTGCCTCACGCGCAATGCCTGCAAACATAGCAAGATCGGACGGACCCATGCCATCTGGTGAAACTAGTAACGCCCTGCCGACGCAACTCACACTGCTCGGCGACCGACGACTGGCTCGGCGGTGCAACTCACAGTAATCGGCAACGGACCGCTGGGTCGGCGGTGCAACTCACAGTAATCGGCACCGGACCGCTGGGTCGGCGGTGCAACTCACACTGTTCCGAGACCGACGGCTGGGTCGGCGGTGCAACTCACAGTAATCGGCACCGGACCGCTGGGTCGGCGGTGCAACTCACACTGTTCCGAGACCGACGGCTGGGTCGGCGGTGCAACTCACAGTAATCGGCGACCGACGACTGGCTCGGCGGTGCAACTCACAGTAATCGGCACCGGACCGCTGGGTCGGCGGTGCAACTCACACTGTTCCGAGACCGACGGCTAGGTCGGCGGTGCAACTCACACTGTTCCGAGACCGACGGCTGGGGCGGCGGCGCAGGTGGGCTATCCAAGAGCAGGACATCATTCTCATGAATGCCAAGGTCCTTGAGTGTTTTCTTGCCATCTGTGAGCTGGCGTCCATCGTGCACCAGTTGGAGTCCGTCCAGCGGGATACCGGCCTCCGTCTGTAGGTCAGCAGCGGGTCACCACATTTGCCATACCTTGCCTAAATAATAACGATGTCGCCAAGGGTAGTGAGAGTCAGTCTAGTGAAAGTCTCAGTCATCCTTCCGCATTTGTTGGAGGGTACGAAATAACACTGTGACGTCCAAACTCCAGAAAATGGACAGCGTTGAGATTCAGCCACGGAACAACACAACGCACACTGTTATTCAGGCAGAACAGGAAAAGGACAGAGCACCGTCACAGTAGACGTTTTATGACCCGACATAGGTCGGTCAACGAAAGATCTTTGGAAGCTTGAAGATAGCGAACTTGTACCGATCTTCTGAATGCCACCCATATGCATTTAATTTTGTGAAACTTAGTTTGACTTTCGATGTGATACATTAGTTATGAATATCAACGTAAACTGATTACCAATCCTGATCTCTTCTGCTTGGTCATGGTACAACTGAAACAATCGGTGTACATTTACTGCAAAGCCATATTAGGAATGGTCCATTATTATTTTTATAAATTGCCATTTTCTACTCATCTTTCTACTATTTTGTATACTCTACACTCGTCTTGTGCTCGCGGTCATGAATAAACTTCCTCTGGTGGTACTTCAGCAAAAGAGAACACGTGTGTTACCTGGACGCAGGCTCGCAGATTTTCCAGCTCCAGGTCATCCCTAACGTCGAGCTGATACAGCTCACCGGACGCTGTGGTAACCGTCAAACGCATCGTCGTCGCGTGCTGAAACGTCGCAAACAATCATCCACATTAATGAACATTAGTGAACATTTCCCAAGCTCTGGGTTAACAGATGATGACTCTACCCTGAGAGGGGGAGAGGTGCTTGGATGTGGCCTAGGCCCAGATTACCTTGCCACCGCGGATGGAAGGTCAGCAAACCTGCAGCCGCAAATTGCATGGCTAACACTTTTTAGGTTTGCTTAGAGATGCAAAGCAGATATAAATGAGAGGAACGTGGCTTTGCAACTATAAAATGTGGTGCTATAGCCACAATACCTGCAATAATGGACTCAATTAATGGGTCACCACATCAATAATGAGCTCACATTAGTTTACATCACATCCTTTTACAAGGTGGACCCAGACTAGCAATGAAACTCTGCCTGGGCATAATCAACAAGGGTTTGTGATATACCACAATCCAGTCCTTTGAAACTTACATCACATTCACAGACATAAATATGCACACATGTCTTTCACACAGGCATGGGCGCCAAATGACCCAGTAGTCGGCTCGCCCTTAAACCCAAATAATCAATGACACAGGCATGAAATGAAGTGAGATAGGAAACCTTAAGGTGCATGTAGTGGAAAAGAGTACTCAGTACTCTTATCCATTACTACATCTCCTCCTCCATCCATGGCATCTATTCTCAGTACATGGATGAATTTGAATCTGTGAGGGGGGTAAGCAAGCTTTTGAAAGGTTCAGTGCAGGGCCAAATCATGATGGGAGATTGAGTAAAAAAAACACCTAACTTTTGGTCAGGTGAATTTGTTTTCATATGGTGCAAGACAAATGATCATGAAACAGGAAAACATTCTTTAGAGGTCACTCACCTTGAATGTGCTACTGGCACCTGTGCAATGTACAGCATTAGGGGGTACTAAATGAATTAGCTATGGGGAAAGCAGTTGGCTATGGCACTCCAAGGCTGAAGGGATCAAGACATTGGGGTATGAACTGGTGGAGCTACTGGAAATGGGCTACTTGGCAGCCCATGGAAACATACACATATTGCATCGCATTTTGGTAGTAGTCGAAGCATTTCAGAAGCATGATGTATCAACTCTGACAGTTTGGCACAGTGCATTGAAAGTTGAGATATCATACTAAACCATGTTAAAACATAGTTTGGTATCTTACCTTGCTTTAACCTGCTTCTAACATTTGTATCATGCCCAATCGAAATTGCCCCTCATTCACTCATGAGGGGACAAAGGAAAGAAGTTCACATCCATGGGCATGAATGATCAAAGACTGGTCAGAACGCCATAAAGCCCAAATAACTAACTTGGTTCACATCCCGAGAAGTCGCACAAGGAGCCATGTTGTCATGCTTATGAATGCAGCCCCATATGAATGCAGCCCTGTGCACAGGTCAACTGATGCCAAAATCAGGCCATTACCCCCACTTCATTACCCAGTGTTTACATGTCAGATTTTGACATCCTACTGTATTCTTTTTGACAAATCACACTTGATGTTAGTTATTGTGGTTTAGGGGCACATCAACTGCACAGGTCATATAAAACCATGGCATTAACATCGCTTCATTATGCCCTTACAAATACAGAATATTGCAAACCTTCTTTTTTTCACTTGCTGCCATGGTGGACTTTTTGGCATCCCAATATGTAAATACCATCAGAATATGATCCCTTGATCTCCTGCAAGAGGCACTGAAGATATGGAGCCACTGCATTGGTTTCATGGTAGCTTGATGCTGTCTTAATGTATACATAATGTTGTAAATCCTTCTTTTACTTGCTGTCATCATGCACTTTTTGGTATCCTCATGTGGAAATACCACACAAATATGATCCCTGAATCTATTGAAAGAGATACTGATGACTGGGAGCAACTGCAATGGGTGCTGCCTGAGCATACACAATATGTTGTAAATCCCTATCTTATATGTTCTGCCATCATGCACTCTTTGGTATCCCCATGTGGAAACACCACCTGAAGATGATCCCTGGATGTATTGGAAGAGGTACTGATAGCCTACAGCCATTGCTGGTTTCATGGTGGTTTGACTCTGTCCTGACTGATATGTAATGTTGTAAAATTGTCCCCTTCACTGCTGCATGAATAAGCCTTATCTCTGATTGTAGGAGGGTTTACATCAGCAAGTTGCTCTCCCATCTAGTTGCTTTAGATCCTTCAAAGTCATTCTTGGCTTCTACTAAAGCATTCCAGATATGGACTCAAAAAGTATGTCATACAAAGTTTAATATTCAGAAGAATTGTTGCAATCAATTTATGCAGCTTTTTTATTGGCAGCAATTGTTGTTTGGTGGTGGAAAGAAAACTATATTTGACTGAGTGTCCTTAGTATTAATTGAATTGAACCATTTTGGATTCTGAAACACATACTCCAATATGTAGCAAGTAACAAATCAGTTGGTGCACAATCTTTCAACTTGTGAGCTGTGCTGTTAATATTTATTATTTCTGATGTGTGAACATGTTGAGAGTATCAGGTATGGACATATCAACTTTGTTGGCATTGCTCAAGATGGTTGATGGCATTGGCATTGATACTCTTGCCATTTTATCCATGATTGCAAAACGAAATTCCTGATAACTGCATCCTTTGATAATTTAACCATAGTGCCAATTTGTCATCTGGCAGTCATATGTTGGCTGCCAGATAATGTACAGCTGAGTGCAGTATCAATGTAAATCAGAAAGTATCTTATTTGCTGATATTAAAATGTTTAATTCCACTTATTTCAGCAGTATAGATGGTAAAAACTAATTTGTTATTAAAACTGATGGGAGAACTAGAATTAGTGACCACTTCTCATGGATTTGTGAATAATTATGCCAGGGCTCCATCCTATATCTTGTTCCTGAGCCCACTTGACCTGGGAGCAAAAAGGCACTGTAAAACTCCCTTGTTTTTGACATCAATACATCGCATCTATATGCAGTTATATTTGAACAGTCTGACATCATTTACCTATGTGCAGCACATTCAGTTACATTGTTAGTGCAAATAATGCTATGGCAGAAAGTAAAAGAATGCCCCCAAAAGTATGTTAAACAACACCCCTGCACCTGCATGATATTGAACCAGGCAGTATGTTAAACAACACCCCTGCACCTGCATGATATTGAACCAGGCAGTATGTTAAACAACACCCCTGCACCTGCATGATATTGAACCAGGCAGTATGTTAAACAACACCCCTGCACCTGCATGATATTGAACCAGGCAGTATGTTAAACAACACCCCTGCACCTGCATGATATTGAACCAGGCAGTATGTTAAACAACACCCCTGCACCTGCATGATATTGAACCAGGCAGTATGTTAAACAACACCCCTGCACCTGCATGATATTGAACCAGGCAGTATGTTAAACAACACCCCTGCACCTGCATGATATTGAACCAGGCAGTATGTTAAACAACACCCCTGCACCTGCATGATATTGAACCAGGCAGTATGTTAAACAACACCCCTGCACCTGCATGATATTGAACCAGGCAGTATGTTAAACAACACCCCTGCACCTGCATGATATTGAACCAGGCAGTATGTTAAACAACACCCCTGCACCTGCATGATATTGAACCAGGCAGTATGTTAAACAACACCCCTGCACCTGCATGATATTGAACCAGGCAGTATGTTAAACAACACCCCTGCACCTGCATGATATTGAACCAGGCAGTATGTTAAACAACACCCCTGCACCTGCATGATATTGAACCAGGCAGTATGTTAAACAACACCCCTGCACCTGCATGATATTGAACCAGGCAGTATGTTAAACAACACCCCTGCACCTGCATGATATTGAACCAGGCAGTATGTTAAACAACACCCCTGCACCTGCATGATATTGAACCAGGCAGTATGTTAAACAACACCCCTGCACCTGCATGATATTGAACCAGGCAGTATGTTAAACAACACCCCTGCACCTGCATGATATTGAACCAGGCAGTATGTTAAACAACACCCCTGCACCTGCATGATATTGAACCAGGCAGCTCTATCAAAACTAAATTTAGCATGAGAAAATGAAATGTGAAAATGTACTGAGTGCAGAATTAACAGAACAACTGAATGAATCCATCAACTGAATGGAATAAAGTCATAAAGTGTCATAAAGTGCAAGGCTTAATAAGAGCCACAAGGGCCCATTTATGTTAAGCCTATCGAGAACAGATACTAGAAAAGTACATGCTCACACCCCAGTCAATGCATTATCTCAAGTTCTTAGGGAGCTATATATCCCAGCCTATCTAGCACCATTCACCTGATATTGCATAACACACTCATCAACAATTACAAACTCCTCCAATCATACCCATTGTGCTACCATAGCCAATCTCATCAGTATCACATCCCAAAGGAAGGTGCTGAATCCACTGCTAGGTACACCCTAAATAAAGTCATAAAGTGTTTGGTGGTGGATTGGAGTTTAGGGGTGCATCAACATCCAGGGTCATTTTGCACCCATTCATAAAGTGTTTAGACTTAATAAGAGACCCAAGGGCCCATCCAGTTAAGTATGTAAATTAAGTTAAGTTTGAAATCCCACACACCTATCAATGCCTATCTACCCTAGCTATCCAGCCCAATGCCCTTGATCCTTCTTAATACATGTGGATTGAATGCCTTACCAATAATTTTCAAACTGCATCCATGCCTGCTTAAAGGGGTCTGTGCCATGCACACTTACTTAACATAAATCTCACCCCATCCATCACAAATTAGAACTCAAAAACAAGATTTTCCTGTCTAATAAATGTGTCCACCCTACTTTTAAATACATTCAATGAGGAACTCCCCACATCAGCAGGCAGCCTATTCCACTGATCAACAACCCTTTGACTGAAGACCTGTTGTCGCTTAGCTGTCTCACGCCTCAACTTGTCTAACCTGAAATGATAGCCCCTATGTGATACTCTAAACTAAAGAGCATCATTCAAATTGACCTGATCTACTCCTTAAATTTTGTGTACATTTCAATCATGTCCCCTAATCTAATCTCCTATACTTGAGTGAGTACATATATACTGCCACAAGCCTTTCTCCACATTCTAAGGTACCTATTCCACTGATGAGTCTAGTTGCTTTGTGCTGTACTCTTTCTAACATATCTATATCTTTTTCTAGGTAGGGACTCCATGCTTGTACAGAATATCCCAAGTGGGGTCCCACATATGCTAAGTACAGTTTTTGTTTCATGGCTTCCTTGCTCTTATATCTCACACATCGATTGAGTCCCAGCATTCTGATTGTCCTGTTCCTAGCAGAGATACATTTTTTTATTTAAGGTCTTTTGAAACCAACACACCTAAGTCTCTTTCCTCTTCAATAACATCCAGTTCCCTCCCTCCCATTGTATATCTGAAAGTCTAGATTGATCACTACTGCTTGCCACTCCTACCAGATTGATGTTATCAGCAAATTTAAACACTATTTCTCAGCCCTGCCTCAATGTTATTCACAAAGATGAGAAAGAGAAGTGGCCCTAGAACAGAGCCCTGTGGTACCCCACACAGAACATCCTTCCAATCAGGCTTACATCCATTTAACACTACCCTTTGTTTCCTTCCCCTCAATCATGCTTCAATCCAACCTAGAACTTTTCCAACAATCCCATGTTGTTCAGTTGAGGTCAAACTGACCGGCCAGTAGTTTCCTACACACTTCATACTTCCATTTTTGAAAATTGGTACTAAGTTTGCATTTCTCCAATCTTCAGGTACATCAGAATATTTCATAGACCACCTGAAAATGATACAGAGAGGAACTGCTAAAGCTTTAGCACACTCTATGAAGGAGAGTGGGAAACTTACATTCCAGGTTGGGAGTCAGAGTGCATACCGACTTTGTCCGGATTACATTCTCATGGAATATTAGAATATTATTTTTTAATGCATGTAATCTGTTTACCAGTAACTGACAGGAAAAGCCATTTATAGGTAGTCAATATGTAATATGCATAAGTAATATGCAGTAGTTTTTGTCAAATCAAACGTCAAAGCATATGAACAAAGAAGTGAACAATAGATGGAACCACCTGGCAGCAAATTGTGGTATCAGCACAGCTTCATCTCTCACAACTCACAGGAGCAATGTGCTTCCCTTCACTGTTGGTTTCAGTACAGGGTTAGCCATATGAAAAACAAACAAAAAAACTTAACACTTCACCCTCAGCTCAGAGTGCATACCTATCTACTCAGCTAATTCCTCACATAATATGAATCCAACTCTGCTACCGCACACACTACATCCGGATGTGATAGCCATGTGCAACGCAAAGGATCAGTCAAGGTCTTATGTTTGCAGCATAACACTATCAACAATGTGTTCAGGGTTGCTAATTGTTATGTCATGTACAAAATACCTTGCATCAATTGGCTGACAGGCAGATTTCAGAACAGATAATGCCAACACAGCTAATTCTGATTGGTGCACTCAGTGCATCCGGAAGACTGTCTTAAAACTATCAATTTTTCCCACTATAGGGTAGCTTGTGTTTAGTAATATTTTTGTTCCTTCTGCATGCTTGTGTTGGAGTGCATGTGAAGCCCATCCTACCCACTATGAACCCAGAGTGCAAAAATGTTTTCAGAGATAAAATCTCTGAAGAAGTGCCTTAATTCCCACCCTGCTACTAAGACCCTAGCATATATATAATTTGGTCCAGAAGCTTTATTAGGTTTTACCTATATTCTGAAACTGATTTTTTACAGCTTCTGTAGTTATTGTAAGATCCTCCAAGTCCAGCCTCATGACTTATTGCATGCCAGGAATGAAGGGGAAATGAGCAGTGTTAAAATAATGGTTTTTTGTTAGGTGTGCGATGTCAAAACGAGTACAATAGGATGTTGAAATTTGTCATGGAATTAGTGTCATTTAAAATACTTTTTGTCCTTCCAGCTAGCATTAAAGCCAGTAGTGTACCTGACTGTACCTTTTTGTTTGTTTTGACATACCTAATATAAAAAGAGCTATATTCGAATTAGCAAGAAAATTGTGTATGCTATAAACTGGTGTTACTAGATAACATGATAGGTAATCCCTGTACCTGAAATGATGCTTGAACATGTTCGTGTATCACGATCCTTTATGGTGAACATGACCATACTTATAGCGAGATACTGTTAGAAACGAGGAATCGAGCCATCACCACACATCAAGTAGCACGATGTCGATCCTTCTTTGAGAAGGATGTAGATTGATTGAGTGTTCATTAAGTGGTGTATTCCACCCTATTTCACGAATAATTTATCACTGGAAATGAGTCATTGGCAACATCGGAGCGTAGAAGGAAAAAGAGACTGGCGCTTTGACACGCTTCTAACTCCAACCATAACAATAAGGTGGAGTAGGATACAATACTGGCATGCAAGACCTGCAATAAGTTATGAAGGAAGGAGAGGAGGCAAGCCTGGATTTGGATGTATACTCACCAGACTTAGAGGACCGCCTTGGACGCTGCGTATCACCGATACTGACGTTAGGCCCCACAAGCGCTTTACTTGGCTGGCATGACGACTCGTACCGCCAACGGATATCAAATAGGTACTAGAAAGCACTCGTTTCGTTTAGTTCTGTCCCGGTCGCGGTCTTGTTTTCAACCAATATTTTGCTCGTCATTCTGCGCCTTGAACGTCTATGCCGGGCCCCTCCAATATTGTTGGCAATCGGTGACGTTACATGGGCTGGACCAAGGCGATATATACCTGGACGCTCAGCCCGGTAGGCGCTCCGCTCCAGCCAAACTTCCGTGTTTTCCACACGATGTTACCGATCTTAAATATCATCAAACGGGACAAAATCGGGTTAGTATACAGGTCTATGCGATATCTCTTTATTCAAGGACATTGATTAATCTATGGAATATTTTTTCCTTTCCTTTTTATGCTAGATGGTTAATAATACCATCTTTTGTACTATCGGTGACTTATACTATTATATCTATTTTGCAGGCAAGTACCTCATAAACAAGATAACCTCATAAAGTTCATAAAGTTCATAAAATGCTAAGGCTTAATAAGAGCCACAGGGACACAACTGGGTCAAACCTATCTAGAACCTCATTGGGGAACAGCGACGTATCTGTGTTTTACCATATGAGACATATATGGCACATGGGATGAGGGAATATCAGAAAGTGATATTTCTCTGAATAGCTATTGAGACCCAAAAAATAGTACGAAAGCAAAATATTACACATGTACTGCGTTTATCATTTGATGAATTATAACGGATTAATTAGCAGCGCACGCGAGTTAACTCTCCCCGTCTTTCCGGTCATATCCTCACACCCCATCTCGGGGGGGGGGATACAACCTCCACTCTAATCTCCAAACTAAGCGTCGCACGAAAACAAAAGAGGTGTCATCGCAAAGCGCTCGACGAGCGGGGCCAGAAACCGCCCCGAACATTATATCACCCCAAAAAGTGACGTCACTAAGGGGCCTTGGTTTTCACGACTTAAATCATGTTTTTGACACTGGGGAGGTCATTTTGGGGAGATTTGAAGTAAACAAAGTTTGGAATCAGAAAAGGAAGGCGAAAACGACCATGGCCCTACAATTTTTGCGCACCCAAAATCGAAATATTATTTTTTGGAACTTCAAAATTTTAAGTGTTCAATATTCTTTATTTTTTCTTGTTCTAATAGGTAGAGCGGACCGAAAAACTTTGTTCGAAGTCAACTTGCTCTCATAAACAATGCTTACTTCAGCCCAAATCTTCGACTTTAGCCCTAATGGGCATATATGAAAAACTAATAAGTGATCAAAAACGAAAAAAAATGAAAAATTCCCCTGGTGCGTTTTGCTTAGTCCCAAAAGATAAGCAAACGCTGAAAGCTCCATTAAAATATATTTATCTGTTAAAGCGTAACGACTGGTTGAACATTTCTGGAGGTGACCTCACTTGACCTTGACTAACTGGTTGACCCTAGATGACCTGACCTAAAAATTTTCACACAATATGTCAAATTGATGTGGGAAAAGGTATGTCGAATTTTGTCGCGCTGCCACGCGCCGTTATTTCACTATCCGCGGAAAACCTCATGGTGGGACGCATATCAACCCCCGAGACGGCGCGGGTTAAGCTTGCAATAAGAAAATGTGCAGTACAAATTACAATAATTCGGGGTATTCATATTTGAATAAAAATAATTATAGAAGTATGTCCACAAAGGTTAAGAAAGCCAGATTCTTATAATTGCAAATCCATGATAGGTATGTGTATTTTTCGTGTACACTAGTTTTCACTTTTTTGACACGGTGACACGGCACGGCAACACGAAAATGGCACATGTGCATTTTGCTGTGCCATATTATAATTTGTCTTGCTAGTACCAACCTATGCTTGGCTTTAACATCAGAGAAAGGATTTTGAATTGCTTTCATGTTGAACTCAAGGTTCAAACGATTGCAAATGGAAAAGGCAAAGATGTAATAAAGGTTAATATGGTAAATATGTAAAAGGGTAAATATGCATGGAAGAACCATGCAATGTAGCCACCGTGCTAATTCACACGGTTTTTCTAAATACTGATTTAGTTATTAGTTGCCGGTGCTTTGTAACTCTGGTATGGTTTGTTTTTGTCATCAATCAAGATGTCTTCCCTTAAATGGCCCGTTTTCTTTTTCCCATGCCTTTTGGGGTGCCGTCATCCAGTTTCTAGTGTCATGTGTCGTGCGTGCCAAGATTTGCTGTACCAGCGCCGTGTCCTCAGCATAGGCGTAGGGACGGTCTCAAAAAGTGTGTGGGCGAGGGTCAACGGCAGGGGCTCACCCAGAAATTTCGCAAAGTACCATGGTTGAGCACCTTTGGATAGAAAACCAGATAATTTGAATAATGAACACACAACTTTCCAGTGGCAGGCCTGAGGGGCCCCTACGGGGAGGGGGAAGGCCCCCTGGGCACGGCTATAGCCAACATCAACATGTGGTACTGAAAAAGAACTATCATCGCTGTCATCAACGCCGGTAAAGTCGTTTGTTGAGACGCACACCTTGCTGCATTTATTCAAGTTGCCTGCAAGTTCTGTATGCATGCGCAGCAACACAGGATGTGTTAGGCTTAGGGGCAAGGCACACAAACATGAATACCAGGGCAGTCAGAGGCCAGCAGGAACTTAGGACCACGAGCCAGAGCTAGGCATGCATTGACATGCAGTTTGTGGGTGTGGTTTCTGCAACAAACCCAATCCAATAACAGGTTACACAGATAGCATCCAAGACCATGCGCAATAACACGAGTACATTCGCGGTAAGCACTTCGACAAGTCATTACTTTATACAAACTCAACAATGAAGTCAAGGTGAGCAAGCCAGCAATGTATAGCCTATAATCAGCATCCAGCGAACAGGATCCCATCTGTCAACCACATCAATCACCCGCGTAGACATAAACGTACCAAAAGTGTTCCAACTCCGCCGGTGATGAATGTTAAGAGGAAATGTGCAGCACACTTTACATGCCACCAATTTACTGACTCTCATGCAACTTTAAATCATGCATTCTTCTTTACTGAAACAGATAATCGTGTAGCGGGCCGAAGCTATGCGCCTGCGCAGAGACAACTGGCCGCTTGCCAGTATCGCCCGTGACCTCGCTGAGATCATTGCGCGTGCGTACGGGCCGCTGCTGCCGAACCGCACTCGGACACGTCGTCTGTTACTGTGTATAACGTGTCATGCAAACTGTTCTTTCTCTCTCACTTGGATCTTCTCTGTGCAAATACAAGCTCTCTTCGACACGCACAAGTTTCTGGCAACATGCCATGACGACAGTGTGGAGTGTGCGTTCAGCCACTCCACAATTGGTGACCCCGACGTGATTTGAACACGCAACCTTCTGATCTCAGCCGATCCACTGGCTGCCTCAGCAACCTCAGCCGACCCACTGGCTGACGGCAACCCCAGCCAACTCACTGGCTGACATCTCGTCAAACCAGCCTACTTGGATCCGCCGCCCGCACCAACGCCGCCACCGCCGTCATCACCGTCGGGCCAGCGCTGCGGCCCGCCCTACTCGCTCCGGCCGTGCAGTGGTCACCCCTGCGCGGTATGTCGTTCGCCACGTCACCTTTGTCGGCGCCGTGTCTGGGCGGGGGTACCTGTAGCGGGCCAAAGCTATGCGCCTGCGCAGAGACAACTGGCCGCTTGCCAGTATCGCCCGTGACCTCGCTGAGATCATGTTATGGCGCTGCTGCCGAACCGCACTCGGACACGTCGTCTGTTACTGTGTATAACGTGTCATGCAAACTGTTCTCTCTCGCACACTTGGAATCTCTGACTTGGATCTTCTCTGTAAATACAAGCTCTCTTCGACACGCACAAGTTTCTGGCAACATGCCATCGAGACAGTGTGGAGTGTGCGTTCAGCCACTCCACAATCGCATATAGGACTTGCAACACCCTCCCCCACCGTGTTTGAATGGAACACAATGCATTTCGTGTCACTCGGGTCGACGGACGGAAGCACGCCACCAAAGAATAAAAAATACTCTATTGATAACTATTATTTCTTCGCTTTTAGTCAAACCATGTGGGGCACAAATCGGCAACCCGTAATCAACAGATCACCACCTATCACGGATACAATGAGGAGTAGCCCCACACTATACTTAAGGAACAGTGCATCACATACGGCCAAACCCGCGCCCTCAGTGGCAACCGACTCCGGCATCAGCCCACACACCACTTCGTCGGCACGCCAAAGGCGGGAACCACCCACACACGCGGTCGGTGATATGCTATACAGACGTCAGTCTCTCTCGTACCTCATGGCACGCAACACGAGTCCCATGGTGCACCACTAACACTCCGTGTCCACTTGTACGATACGCCACATGTTCACCCGACGACTCAATGCGGTCGTTCCGCTTCAGAGCACTGCGGAAACCGCGCAGTATAACCACAGGAGCAGCGCAGCACCCGGTGCGAGCCAGCCATCGGTGACGTGTGTAGAACAGCCAGCAGCAACAGAAGTCGCCACACCTTGCATGCGCACCAGCGCTATCCAGTCGTGCAGACGAGCACATGCTTCTCAGCTCTTGGAAGGATCCAGGCAAAGTGTGGCAAAGGGGCACATTAGGGATAGGATGCGCAATCTATATGTAGACGGGTGACGTCATGGTCCCGCGCGTCGCCTTGGCGACGCGTACCTTCCCATTGGCTGGTTGGTTTCGCGCCGAAACACCTCGACCGCGGGCAGTGTGAGAATAAAGCTGACTGCGAGCAAGCGTGCGGTCAGCCGTGCGGGTTGAATTTGAAATCTGTCATACGTGTTTGCAATTCGGACCCAGCGACTACAATTGGCGGCGGCGGTGGGATTGACAGCTTTCGGATCGTCTGGCTCGCACAACGGGAGCCAGATGACTCGATTGAGTGTTGTGGCGGACTGAGGAGCGGAGGATTTGAGTCGTCGGAATCCTGTCGTAACGGTGTGTAGTGACACTTATACTTGACTCGGTGTGACGCGCGAGTACAGCCACTTACACAAGAGGATGGCGTGCAAGAGATGAGTTGGGGAGTCGCAAACAAGAAGAACGGCTATGGGAAGATGGCGGCCCGGCCGGATAAAGAGTCGGGTGATGGTGCTGCTGTCGCCTAGCAACGGTAGACTGCAGCAAAGCACCTTCAGTGCTCGTTGCGCGGCAGCTGACGGGAGTCGCGAAAAATGTGCACGGCCATGGCAAGATGGCGACCCGGCCAGGTAGAGTCGGGTGAGGGTGCTGCTGTCTCCTAGCAACGGCAGGCTGCAGCAAGGCGCCCCCAGTGCTCGTCTTCGCGCCAGCTGACAGGACAGGACTCGTCGCTAGCAACGGGCGATTCTCAGCGTCGGAACCGTGAGTGCCTTGTCAAGGCGAGGCATATATGTCGTTCAATGAGGCGTGTGGCATGATTCAGTCGAGCCAGACGCGTTTGGATATTGGAAGTGTCGAGTGACGAGTATAAGCCGTGTACACAAGTCTGTCTAGTTGAACAGAATGGAGTCCAGGTTTGCTATGGTTGGTATGCCAATCTTCGACGGAGGTGGCTCGGTGCAGATATTTTTGGACGACTATGAGAGGTTCAGTAGGCTTCATGATTGGGACGAGAGCCGGAAGTTGGATATGTTGCCATTGTGTCTTACAGGAATCGCAAGGGATGCGTTCGATGCCCTTGGTGCCCAACAGAAGGAGTCCTATAGTGGAGTTGAGCTCGGCCTGAAGGGGAGTTTCTGCAGTGGTAGCTCTGTGGATCACCATGTGGCCCTTATGGATCTCAGGTACGACCCATCCCAGTCGCTAGATGCGTTTGTGATACGGCTTAAGAAGATGGTGTCTCAAGCATTCCCAGGACAGGCATTGGAGGGTCTGCTACACAACCATTTCCTGTCGGCACTTCCGGGCGACCTGTACTCGCCTGTTGTCGCGTCGGGAGCGAGTACTTTTGGGGATGCAGTGGCAAAAGGCAAAACTGTAGTAGCCGAATTAGAGCTCCAAGTCCAGACTGGACTCAGGTCTAGTGGACCTGTGCGTAGGCCACGCGAGTGTTACGCCTGTGGCCAGCCTGGTCACATGAGGTATAACTGTGACAAGCGAGATGTTAGGTGCCCGAAGTGCGGTTATCAGGGGCACGTGCCAGAAGTGTGTGGGAGGTATTTGGGAAACTTCCGCGGGTCCACCCGAGGGGCCATGGGGGGACCCGGACCCAGTCAAAGGCCGTGAGGAGTGGGCTGAGAGGATGTGATTCCGGAAGGGACAAAGGGACCTGGAGAGGAACCGAGAGAGAAGCGAACATAACCAACGGTGACCCAGGCGACCGATGGGTTTCACTGAACGGGGACATAACATTTGTGGCTAAGATTTCGGGAGTCGACTGTAAGTGTCTGCTGGATACAGGCAGCAACATTAGTATTCTGAACCAAGCAGCGTTCGACCTTTTGCCTAATTCCCCAAGGTTACGTAAGACTGCAGTGCGAGCCAAGACGGCGTCACGAGATGAGCTGCCACTGCCACTCGGTGTCCGCGTGGCGCCATCAGGCCTCCGGCGAGAGGGAGAAAGGCAGAAAGAGGGACAGGACCGGGCGAGCGTGCGGAAAGCGGAGAGACTTGCGCGGTGGTTTCCCAGATCACGTCAGTGTCACCATTGTAGCGCCTAGGTGCGTGGATGTATCGATAGGCGGGATGGATCTGGGAAAGCCATCAGAGAGACCTCGTCGCCAACACCCAGGATGTGCACGGCCTGGCCGCACCATCCCCTTAGTGCGGTCGTGACGCCTCCCTTAGGATAAGTGAAGAAAGAAGTAGGATTCCGCGGCGGCGGTAACAAGTGTCACCGCCGCTTCCCCGACGTGCCCCGCAAACCACTCGCCAGACTGGGACACGAGAACACTGAATTATTGACAGGGAGGGGGGGGAGTTATTTTTGTTTAAGGCGTGCCGGACCATAATGGTCATTTGCGCCGTATTTAAAGCGAGTACGTTACATGTCTGCCTATAAAGCGAGCGTTTGCGATCAAGGTGCAGGCAAGTGTACATTTACGTTAAGGGAATTTAACGTTCTATTTTGTGTGATATTTTAGGTGCTGAAGGCGGAGGTCTCGGTTGGGTACATCTTCCTGATGTCTAAATGGTTTTAATTTTACCTAACTCCTCCACCAAATAATTTGTAGTTTTGGTGGAGGTGGGTGTGTTTTGAGAGTGGCGAGAAGTTGATTTTGCCAGGGTGTCGGCTTTAGCCTACTCTTATCGAAGAGCACCGAGGGATCTTTACCGTGCGAACAAGGAGGCAATTGTCCACACCGCCTATCACGCCGGTCGCCGCGTTTTAGTTGTTAGTAGCGGGTTAGTCTGAGCATGCCATGCAGGGTTGTCAGTTGAGTTAGTAGGATGTTTTGCAATTTGGCTCTTCCACGTCCGCTGTACCTCTGGGTAGCCGTTTAGGTTATGAGTTGCAAGGCAAATCGGCTCATCTACGTCCGATGGCTCCTCCGGTTAGTCATATTACGTTATGCCAATTTGTATTTTTGTTTGTGTTTTCCTAAAGCAAGTCGGTTCATCTACTTCCGACGGCACCGCTAGGTAGCCATTTATTTTTAATTGAAAAGCAAATCGGCTCATGTACGTCCGACTCCTTGCGGGGAGGGCTATTTACTTGTTTTCTACGAGTGTTTCGCGGTCATGCATTGCGAGTTGATGTGAGTGTTGATAGTGTGGTGCCTACAGTGCACCTGGTAGTTTTGTGGCATATAGATATTCAAATAGCACTTGAAGGAGTTCCGTTAGGCGTCAGACGCAATGTTAATGCGGACATCGGGACGATCTCCAGTAAAGAAAGAAAACAGGTAGGTTCCTGATGATATTCAAGAACTTTAAAACATGCGCCCGCGACTAGCGCGCCCGGATGCTCACTAGTGTGTACGCGAAGAATATAGTTACAATTTATGAGACTCCATAAAATATGATGCGAAGTGCATTTATGAAAGTTAGCTTGCCTTCCGACGTCAATTTTATTGCCACCTACAGTGACATATTGCGCATATTGTTACTTTCCGTATTTCCTTCTGGAACTATTTTCCACCATAGACGACCGGCCGGCGGCGGCCCCCGGCCCGTCCCCGACCGCCCGCCATTCATAATATGACGGTCGCGTGGTTCCTATTCCCTGAATGTTAATAGGCCCCGACGCCAAAGTTACAGGCAGATTGTCATATTTGAAACGATAGGCGATGTGCCCGGCGTTAGTTCCGCCACCATTAGAGTTGAGACCGACAGATTTTCACGAAATTGTTCAAGAACATTACGCTTATGGGCGTTGAAGGGAAAGAATGCATCTACAGCCATGAATTTCTCCTACACCATTTTGGCGTGGCAGAGCCGATGTTGCTTAGTATTGTTGAAGGGTGGAACTATAATTTTGGTCGTGCCACCGCTCGGCGGCCCTATGGATCCCCTAGGCAGCAACTGTCGGCGCTTGACGTGCATCGAGCCATGCCAGAACGTCAATAATATCACCAAGCTTCATGTGAAAAGGTAAAAAGTGACAAGGTTAGATATCTATAAAAGTAATCGAGTATGGCATCAGAAAGCAGCTGATTTTATGCCGGTTTATTTGAGACCATTGAAAATTAATTCGCTAATGTAGAACATCTCATATACAATGAAAAGGAATACAATGTGATAATTTCAGACACAAATACTGGAATTGAGTGCAAAAATGACAGGGTTAAATATCTATAAAAGTAGTCGAGTATGGCATCAGAAGGCAGCGAATTTTATGCCGGTTTATTTAAGACCATTGTACATGATTTCGGTAATGTAGAACATCTGATATGCAATTTAAAGGTATACAATGCGATAATTCGAGATACAAATGCTGGAATTGAGTGCAAAAATGATAGCGTTAGATATCCATAAAAGTAGTCGAGTATGATATCAGAAGCCAGCTAATTTTATGCCGGTTTATTTGAGACCATTGGAAATTAATTCGGTGATGTAGAACATCTGATATATAATTTAAAGGAATACAATGTGATAACTTGGGACACAAATTTTGGAATTGAGTGCAAAAGTGACCGAGAAATTCAACATTCATGGAAGTTATTCAAGATGATATAAAAATGTAGCACGTTCAATTTTCGCTTAGTTAAGAACATTAGAAATTGTCGACACATCATACAGAAGATGTATGATACGTATGTATTACAAGATGTTGAGTGGCCAATTGCTCGCATCTCACTTTAAGGGAAACGTGACAGGGTGGAATGATTTGATAATAAAACGAACTACACAACATAAGAGATATTGTTTCAGTGTTGTTCAAATTTGACCATTGGAAATTACTTGCACCTAATCTAGAAACTAGAATATAGCATTAATCATAGCAAGCCCACTCTGGTGGTGTGCCTTCACAAACCCACCACCAGAGCGGCGCCACCGGTATTATGTCCGCTCATGACGCCTAACGAAAATACTTGATTCTGAAACAGCCAGAACAGTGCACTGTTCTGCCAATGCCGTTCCAGCCCCTGCAGTGGCTCGAACGGCATTTGCGATCTTCACAGTGAAGGACCAATCATCAGCTGACGCTACTTCGATTGATTGACTGTTTGGCGCCGGCCGGCCTGTTTGAATCTTTTTGTGTCATGTTCGCACGGGCTAGCCTTCTATCTTACGAACATTACAAACGATAGTCAATGATATTGAAGCCACGGAAACGTGAGAAAGCATAGTGTGGTAACGATGGTGATGGTTATGCGTTTGAGGGCAAGGCAAGAACCTGAAAAGGAATCGCAAAAAGAATGGACCATGCTACCGATAAGAAGGCTGCATTTGAACTGATTGAAAGCGGACAATCATTAAGTACACGAAATTGTGAGAAACTGACGTGGTGTGATGAGATAGGCTTATAGCGACATATTGTAGGATATCAGTAGTGGACCCATCACCTGGTTCGGTAGTTGATGTCCAAATGGATTGATATTGGAATTAGCTGGAACTGGTGATTTTGGGAGCCGTTCATGATTGTGATAGCTAGATGGGTACCTATATACCTAGGTAAATTTGCAGCTCAAGGTAATTTTCGATTTTTGAAATTTATTTTTGTAATGCAATGCTTATGAATGTGCTTAACATAATTGTGATGTGACCACTCATTTCCTCTGTAAATACATACTTTTCAGTTGGGAGGCAAAATAACACACACGAAAGGGCTTGGAGTTGGGTAATATAGCATGAAAAGTAATGTTCAAAATAAGAAAACATGCAAACCATTACCTAACCTAGCCAAGCATAACCTTCCAGGCAAGAAAACTTTTTTGAATGGAAAATGTCTGAACATTTTTATCTCACAAAAATGTCCAACTAAATAACATCTAAGCTAAGCTAAGTGAACATAACCTATAGCCTGAGCTGTTTTGGGAGAAAAAAAACTGCAAAATCCTGGCTTAACCTAGCCTAATCTACCACAAACTGCTTTTCAGAAGAACAATTTTATTTTTATTAAAATATCAGAGAAAATAATTTTTAAAAAAACATTGCTTGATATTTGTTTTCTAACCTAGAAAAGAGCCTAACCTAACCTAACAAAGCCTAATCCCTTTGTATGCTTCATGGAGGTAAACTGTGTGTAAAACTTGTCTCTTGGTTAATTTAAACTGAAATAATACTCCTACCTCCAGGGGTGTAGCATTGTATGCTTTTGCCTCCCCCCCCCCCCCCCAATGCTGGTTGTCCCCACCCCAATAATTTCAAGGTTTAACATGGCACCCTATAAGGCATCCCCAATCCGTTTCAGCCTGCCCATTACCTTCGTGTATTGTGCAACCCCTCCCCCCCCCACACACCCAAAAAAAAACATATATCATTTTCAGAAACCTACGCTGATGATTGCCTACGTCTCTGCCAGGGCAGGGTTCGCACTTTTGTACATCAGGTGGTTTAGCAAACATATTATTATAGTTTAGGTTGTTCACAGGATGAATGAGTCACATGTTTTGCTGGTAAAAGTGTGCTTTAAGGTGTTTTGTGAATCCCTGAAATTGATCCTTCCAATGCAATATTGATGAATGTGACTTAGATGATGTGATTGGTTGGTTATTTGGGCTTAGGGGCGCATCGACTGCGATGGTCATACAGCCCCATAACAATGTTAGATGGTATCAATGGTCTTAATGGTCTTTATCGGTCGAGCAGTAGTACACGAACCTGAAGAATACAGGCAGGTCATTCCGGTCATTCAGATATTCTAGTGTTACATGTCAGTGAGGTGTATATATCGCTCTAAAGTCGATATCCGAAAGAAAGCGAAAAAGCTGTCCTGAAGTTACAGCGCGCGAGTGGTCACCCAGGAGATCGCGGAGGGACAGCGGCCACGCGACTCCAAAAAGGCGTCTGCGATCATCGGCGAGCAAAGGACATGAAATCAAAACGTGACGTACTGACAGTGGTGCGTGACATTGAGGGCAGTTTGGCCTATCCTCTCCACAGAGCAGATGGTGGTGTGTTGGGTGAGTGTGCCCAAGCCGAAGGCGGCAGAGCACGACCTCGTCTCGCCTCGTCCTACGATGGGACGAGGTCCACTCTCCAAGGCATGGTTTGATAGTCCGTAGTTTGTTGTCCGGCAAACTGTTCCAGCTATTCTGCCATTTTTTCGAAAGAAAAGTCGTGATTAAACGGTGATATTCCCTCGCCGGGAGCGGCATAGACCGCCGGTATTGGGCTTGGGCTGCACGTTTCGCAGCAGCATCCGCTGTCTCATTCCCCACGATGCCGACGTGGCTCGGAATCCAACAGAGGGTAGTAGTCTTCCCAGCTTCAGCCAGTGATGTGAGACGTCGCATAACATCCTGTACAATGGGATCAGATGGGTTAAACTGCAGTAGCGCACCAAGACTGCTGAGAGAATCGGTAAAAATGACATGCGCGGTATCCCGACATACCTCAATAAAACTGAGCGCCTTGATGATGGCAACCAGCTCTGATGTGTATACCGATGCATGGGGAGGTAGAGAGAAAGATCGCGACAGGGAACTACTAACAAATGCACTGCCAACACCAGTATCAGTCTTCGACCCGTCTGTATATATCGGGACGTATTCGTCAAAGGGGCCTGTGTGCTCTAGAGCATGCGACCGACGAACGTGTTGTGTTGCATGTGCCTTCTTCACCGCGGAAAGTGACATGTCTATAGTTGGATGAGTCACCTGCCAAGGCGGTGTTTGTGGAAAACCAACCCGCATATTTCCCCTCAGTCTAATCTCGCTGTCTTCGAAGAGTCTGCGCATTCTTACGCAGAAGGGGGTGCCATGCGTAATGCGCGCTCGACCGAATGCTGCAATCAACCGATGGGAGAACACCTGCGCATAAGCGGGATGTCCGGGGAATTGACGCAGTTTGCACGCGTAGCGCATCCCAAGCATTTCGCGGCGGATCGAGAGTGGTGGCTCATGGGCTTCAGCCAGTAGGCTCACAGAAGGCGAAGTGCGAAAAGCGCCGGTCACAATGCGGAGCGCCGAGTAGTGTATCACATCTAGTGGTCGTTTGCTTGTTGAGCATGCGCTGTCATATATAAAACACGCGTAGTCCAGTTTTTAACGAATGGTGGAACGATACAACAGGAGCATAGTTTTCCTGTCTCCTCCGTAGGACGTGCGCGCGACCATTTTCAGTAGGTTTAGTGATATAAAGCACTTCTCCCGAAGTGTCTTGAAATGTTCCTTGTACCCCCCCCCCCCCGACGAGGCACCACCTTTCCGTGGTGGGGGGAATTGCGTGCCCCAATGACCCGGCGACCATCTTACCGGTGAGGGGTGAGACTAAGAGTGCCTCATTCGTCCTTCCATCCATACGCTCCCATTCCAATGCCCATCTCATCTCAACATCCATCTCCTTCACCCGACCATGCAACACCATCTCTCCCTATCATCAGCATGTAGGACAACTTCCCCGATGCTGCCCTCCAGCTCAGTTTTATCGGGGTAGCCGCGCCCCCTCGGCCCGTCCCCCGGGGTTGACGGAGTCCTGGAGGTTGAGGTCCCCCGTCGCACGGTGCTAGTTGTGACGGAGGACCAACACACCTCTTTGGTCCCAATATCCCGGAGGGGCGGGCGGGCCCGTGGGGCCTCACGCGGGCCAAGTGGCCGGTCGCCTCGGGCCGGGGACCTGGGATGCTTCCCAGTGTCTCCCGGCCCGGTCGGCTGGGGGTGGGCGGCGCTGGATCCCGGTCGGGGTGGTGAGTCTCTCTCCCGGCTGGGTGATGGCGTCGCCCGCCCCGTATAGCTTCGCGGACGTCTGGCGTCCTCCCATTCCCGGGACCCAGGCGTCCCCTCAGTTGGGCCCCAGCGTGGTGGGACGTCCGCGAGGCAGAAACCAAAACACACTACATGGCAACCAGAATAACCAAAAACGCCCCTGGCCCCTCACGTAGGGGCCAGACCAGCCCCCCACCCGCGACGTGTGGGGACTCCCCTAACACAGACAGCGGTGCTAATGTTCCCCCTACACCTCGTGTCCTCATTTTCAGAGGACTAATCAGGAGTCTTGCCTCTCTATCTCCATTCAACGACAAAACGGATGTGACAGGTTTGGGAAAATTGCTAGATGTGAGAGGTTGAGAGATGGTGCTTTGGAGGTGGAGCTTGTGGTGGCCAAGGAGGCGGAGATTGCCTTGAGGGTATCTGAGTTTGTATATAGTGTGCGGAGAGGTGACACGAGAGTGGATGAGAGTATTGGAATTAAAGTAGAACCCCATCAAACAAAAAACACATCTCGAGGAATAATAAACTGCTATGACCTGAGCGCCCCCCCGACGAGGCACCACCTTTCCGTGGTGGGGGGGATTGAGTACCCTAAGGACCCGGAATCCCAGTCCATCGGTGAGCCGGCGAGGTGTCAGACTAGGAGTGCCTCAATCGTCCTTCCATCCATACGCTCCCATTCCAATGCCCATCTTATCTCAACATCCATGTCCTTCACCCGGCCCTGCAACACCAACTCTCCCTATCATGAGCAGGTAGGACGACTTCCCCAGTCCTGCCCACCAGCTAATTTTTATCGGGGTAGCCGCGCCCCCTCGGCCCGCCCCCGGGGTTGACGGAGTCCTGGAGGTTGAGGTCCTCCGTCGCACGGTGCTAGTTGTGACGGGGGACCAACACACCTCTTTGGTCCCGATATGCCGGAGGGGCGGGCGGGCCCGTGGGGCCTCACGCGGGTCAAGTGGCCGGTCGCCTCGGGCCGGGGACCTGGGATTCTTCCCAGTGTCTGCCGGCCCGGCCGGCTGGGGTCAAGGGGTGGGCGTCGCTGAACCCCGGTCGGGGTGGTGAGTCCCTCTCTCCCGGCCGGGTGATGGCGTCGCCTGCCCCGTATAGCTCCGTGAACGTTTGGCGTCCTCCCGCTTTCGGGACACAGGCGTCCCCCCTGTAGGGCCCTAGTGTGGTGGAACGTCCGCGGGGCAGAAACCAAGCAAACTTCATGGATTCTTCAAATACTCCATCTCCCCCTGGGTCCTCGATCAGGGACCCAAGCCCCGGCTACCCTAGAGGTAGTCGGAACACCGATCCGACGCCCGCGGAGGCGCATCCCCCTGCGCCTCCCCCATCCCGTACCACATCAACAATGCGTGGACGGTACTCCCAGAACCAGCCAAATGCCCAAGTTAATACTCCAGAACCGGGACCACGCTCTCCTCGGGTTCTGATCTTAACCTCCAAGGAACCTGGGAAGACGCTCTCCTCACTGTCACCTTTTCAACGCAAACGCGGTTGTGACCTATTTGGAGATATCGTAAGATGCGAACCTTTGCGAGATGGAGGATTGGAAGTTGAGTTCCGGAACGTGGAGGAGGCAAGGAATGCTCTAGGGATTAGTGAGTTTAGGTATATCATTAGAGACCAGAGTGGACGACATGGAATTACTATTCCGATCGCAGTGCAACCACACCGGGAAAAAAACCAGTCAAAGGGTGTTATTCACTGTTATGACCTAAGGGATGTCTCCGAAGAGGAAATAGTGGATGGATTGACTGAGTATGGTGTAGTAGAGGCCCACAGGATCAAGGCACGTCGTGGAAGCATTTTGACACCAACTAACAGCATCATTTTAACTTTTAACTCGGCAGACCTGCCAGCCACCATATCTGTTGGTTACATACGAGTTAAGGTGAGGATGTTTGTCCCCAATCCCATGCGCTGCTACCGATGCCAGCGGTACGGCCACACCACACAACACTGTAGAGGTCGCCCAGCGTGTGGGAAATGCGGTTCGCCAGAGCATACAGGTGACAATTGTAGTTCGGGAAACACGAGGTGCGTCAACTGTGATAACCGTCAGGTACCGCATCCATCATACAACGGTCTTGCCCAGCATATGTTAGAGAAAAAGAAATACTCGTCATTAAGAGCTCCAAACACCTTTCTTTTCGTCAAGCCCGGGAGGCGTATGACGAAACCCACCCAAAACTCTCGTATGCAGCGGCAGTGAGAGATATTCCAAGGACCACCACAATAAGGCAGCATGCGAACTCAGCCACTCAGCTACTTGCGCAGCTCAGTGCCCTACTTAACACATTTGGCATCATCTGCATACCAGCGACAGACACAGGAAGTCAGGCCTCTGGCCAGGGTCGTTCACCAGATTAGGTGAGACGCCCGGACACCCCGCCCAGGGACGATATTCCCTCGGTGACATCAGGGGTGGTGCAGGCAGGGACTGAAAGCGTCGCCTCTAAGTATGAGTGGACACAGGCACGGAGGACACATAAACATGTGAAGTCCCCGCCAACCAAGGCCAACCCCCCCTCACCCCTGGTCTCCAGTGTCCCCATCCCATCACTCCCCACCACCCCTCGCTCGAGCCCCCCTCCACCTCAGGCTAACTTGCCGAGAAGTACGACCTCGGCACCAACGTTGCCGGCTGCAAACACTACGTTGCCGACTGCCAGCACTATCAGGCCACCACCAATTCCGGACGCGAGCCTCCAGAGGCAAGAATCTGAAAGGCGCGCCCGCGAGGCGAAAATAACGCGACTTGCGGAAATGGAAAGAGCCAGGGCGGCGAATCGCCAAGGAGTGGACAGGTCAGTTCCTTCGAGACCAGGTACTCCTGCGCCGCGACGCCCGGTGGAAAGCCCGTCCGGATCTTTAACCTTGGGCAGTAGCCCGCCCAAAATGCGCCCTCCCCCTCCTCCGCGCGTGAACGCTCCCCAAAAGCGTGCATTACCCTGGGCCGGCTCCCCGCCGGATAGAGAAGCATCACCACGCTCTCGTCCGAGAACCCATTCACTTGGGACAGGGCCGATTGGTCGCCTCGACATTGCATCTGGTCGTACCGACTTTTAGACCGTACTAGTCTAGTTTAGTCCACTAGTCCGTACTAGTCTAGTCACTACTAGTTAACATGTCTTTTGTTTTACAATGGAACTGTAGAGGCATCAGGACCAGTCTCCAGGAGCTACAGATTTTACTACATCACAGGAACCCGGTAGTCGCATGTATACAAGAGACGAAGTTGTCACCCGACAGCCCGTTATTTTTAAGTAGCTACCAGGTTTTTCGCAAGGACCGCAGCACTGATACTGTTGCACATGGAGGTGTCATGCTGGCGGTGCATAATAGTGCTCCCGCCCAACCTCTCGCTCTGAGTACGTCTCTCCAGGCGGTAGCCGCAAAAGTAGTCTTCGGTCATATCTCGATCAGCATATGCTCCATATATCTCCCGCCTGGATCCGCGTTGCCTTCTGCAGCACTCCGACGACTGCTAGCCGAGCTCCCTCCACCAATTTTACTTCTGGGCGATTTTAACGCCCACCACACAGTATGGGGATGTGCAGACACCAACATACGTGGAAGAAGCCTTGAAACTTTCATGTTGGAGGAGTCCCTATGTATTCTGAACACTGGCGCACAAACCTATTTATCACTACCATCTGGAAATACTTCTGCGCTAGATCTAAGTATCGCTAGCCCACAGATCGCAAATTATTTCGATTGGTTCGCTGAGGAAAATCTCCACGGGAGCGATCACTTCCCCGTTTGGCTGGAATTCCTAGAAGGAGCAGTTCTGGGGTCCAGGCCACAGCGGTGGAATTTTAGAAAAATTGAGTGGTCGGTTTTTACAGCTCGGCTGCAAGCACGTTTTAGCGAATACGACACTCCTTGTGCAATGTCAGTGCAAACTTTTACCTCCATACTTTTGCAGTGCGCTTTCGAGTGCATACCTCGCACTACTGGCTCTCCTCGACGTACACCAGTCCCGTGGTGGACTGACGAGTGCAGAACAGCGATTAGGAAGCGGCGCCGTGCCCTGAAGCAATTTAGCCGAAATAGCACCAACGATAACCTATTAGCTTTTCGGGAAGCGAGGGCGGCTGCACGTCGCACGATCCGAAAGGCAAAGAAGGCGTCATGGATGGCGTACGTCAGCAATCTGACTCGCTCTGTGCCATCATCGCAAGTGTGGTCTCAAATAAAACGTATATCGGGGAAATTTCGGTCACCTCCACTACCAACTCTACACGTGGATGGCCGCGTCGTTATTGAACCCTACCATGTCGCAAATACAATCGCTGGCGCCCTTGCAGAACGCAGCATGAACCGCAACAGTAGCTCCAGTTTTAGGCGGCATCAAGCCTACTGCGAGGCTACGCCTGTTGATTTTGAAACCCCGGACCAGCACTCGTACAACTTACCCTTTACACTGACTGAGTTGATTTCAGCAACTGATTCTTTACGCTGTGTGTCTGAGGGACCAGACAATGTGCATAACGAGATGCTTCGTCACCTCCCCGCAAACGCGCTTGAAATGCTCCTCAGGACTTTTAATGCTGTTTGGAGCGGAGGCGAGTTTCCGCTCGCGTGGCGAGAAGCTACCGTAGTCCCATTGTTGAAACCGGGTAAGAGCTGTTTTGAACCTTTGCATTATCGACCAATCTCGCTCGCCTCATGTATATGTAAATTGATGGAAAGACTTGTGAACCTGCGTCTTACATGGCTCTTGGAGGAACGAAACTTTTTTTACGAACGCGCAGTGTGGGTTTAGAAAATACCGCTCTACAATTGACCATGTTTTAAGACTTGATACGGAAATCCGAGCCAGCTTTAAACAAAAGAGACACGTAGGCGCTATCTTCTTCGACATCGAGGGCGCCTATGATACCACATGGAGGCACGGTATACTTCTGAAACTTTGGAATGCTGGCGTCCGCGGACATATGGGCACCTTTATGAAGAATTTTCTGGCCGATAGGACGTTCCGTGTACGGATTGGGAATGTTCTGTCCGATACTTTCACTCAGGTGAACGGTGTCCCTCAGGGAAGTATTTTGAGCGTTGCGCTGTTCGCAGTCATGATCAATGACATTGGAGATAGTCTTCCACGTGGAATTGGTAAATCGCTGTTTGTCGATGACGTCGGAATTTGGTCCTCAGCATCACGTACATCATCCCTGTCGAGACAGATGCAGATTGCGGTCTCGCATCTGGAAAGGTGGAGTATTGTAAATGGTTTCCGTTTCTCCAAGACAAAGACAGTAGCTATGCACTTTTGCCGTCGTCGAAACTGCTACAATCCAAAAATCCAGCTTTACGGACAAGAAATACCTTTCCGACCGACAGCAAGATTCTTGGGTGTCCTCTTTGACAGCCGTATCACGTATAGACACCACCTACAAGTTCTGCGCGAATCGTGCAGTAGTTCATTAAATCTCATGAAATGCCTGTCTAGGACTACATACGGATCGGACAAAACTACCCTTCTACGGCTATACCGATCACTTATACGATCCAAACTTGACTACTGCTGCTTTGTCTACGACTCGGCCAGCACCTCAAGCAAACGCATACTGGACACCATCCACCATGCAGCCTTGAGGATCGCTACGGGAGCATTCCGTACTTCGCCAGTCGCGAGTCTCTTGGCGGAAGCTCATGAGCCGCCATCATCAATGAGAAGAGCAAAACTCGGACTGCGCTGCGCTTGTAGGCTAAAGCAATTTCCCACGCACCCAGCTTATGAGTCTGTGTTTTCTTCTCGCATCCGGGAGATATTCCAGCAGCGACGAGGCACCAGCTCGAACCCATTTTGTCTTCGCGTTCGAGAGTTGCTGCAGGAGAGCAGAATTCGCCTGCGCAGCATCATGAGGGTGGAGTTAATACGAACTCCGCCTTGGGAACTGACTCCTCCTATGATAGACATCCACTTGGCGGACACTTGCAAAACGAAGGTGATTCCAGAACTCTTTCGCATGAAAGCCCTAGAGCACCTGGAAACTTATCATGAGTGTGTTTTTACTTATACCGACGGCTCAAGGACTGCGAGTGGTGTGGGCTGTGCTTTCGTGAGTGGGTCCAATACAAGGACATTTACACTGCCTGCACACGCGTCCGTGTATACCGCCGAATTGATGGCCATTCAAAAAGCGTTATGCTTCATTGAAGTGGGGCATGCAAGTACTCATGTTGCAGTCTAAGATTCGTTAAGCAGTCTTTTGGCTCTGAAGTCCTTTTATCCACGTGACCCCCTTGTCCAGGACATCGCGATTCGTCTTAACACGCGCACTGGAGGGGGGCGAAATCCGCCCACCCCTCCGGTTTTTCGCAAATAACTGCAGATTTTACCGGTCGATAGACGCGATTTTCAGTGTACCTGCTTAAATATGAACGGCGCGTCGTTTAAAGGAAGAAAAATGGAAATCACCCGAAAATTTTTCAAGTTAGGGGCCACTAAAGTCAAAAAATGTTATAGTGCCAGACCACAAAAATCGGCGCAGATGCGCTCCCAGTATACTGACAAAAGGGAAGTGTTCTAGTCAGCACTAGGGACTTGTTTGATGCATATTGATATGCTGTATAGTTTCAAGGTCATGTTAGGTCACTAAGGTCAAGTCAGGTCAAGTTCATGACAGGTTAAAGGAACCAAACTTGATCAACTGGAATGTTGCCATAAATGCACTACTGGTTGTCATTTGTACTGTTTGTCATTGCGTTTCCATACTTTATTCATGTACTTCACTCCCTTCTTCACGAAGCCGATTGCTCCGAGCTGCCCGACGGAGCAGTCGGGCGGGCGGCCGGTTCCGGTAACTGGAACAGGTAACTGACCTGATAAAGTGGTGCTATGTAGGTGACCTGAGGTCAAATGTTGGGTCTATCATCTGCATTGCATCATTAGTAATGTCCAAAACATCATTGATGCCCATTTTTGAGCATTTAAACACAATCACAGCGATCCATAACGATGACAAGCCAAGCCACGCAAAACCGGAAAATTTTGCCAATCTGACCTCATTTGACCTTGAAGATATTGACCTAAGGTCACGAAAATTGCACACAATAGAGTTCACTACCGTGCCCATACACCCTGCGAATTTCGTTCCTCCAGCTTTACTAGGAGCCGAGATCTTAGGGGGGCGGAATCCGGCCCCCCTCCAGTGCGCGTAATTCTCAGAGGCCCTCCAGGGCGCGTGTTAATACCCTTAGCCAGTCTGGAAAAAGCGTCACGCTGTGCTGGGTCCCTAGCCATGTGGGCATTACCGGAAACGACATGGCTGATGCGGCGGCAAAGAGGGCAGCCGGTAAGCCTTCTACCCATGTACTTACCCTTCCTGCCACAAATCTCAACCAGACCATCAACGCATTCTTCGAGCTCAAATGGCAGAAAGCGTGGGACTCAATTGATAATAATAAGCTAAAAACATTGAAAAGCCGCCTAGTGTTATGGCAATCATCCGTAAGAAAATCCCGATGTCAAGAAATAGTACTGTCTAGGCTGAGGATAGGTCACACATACGCCACCCATATTTACTTGCTGATGAACGAGTCCAGGCCGATCTGCGACCATTGTGATGTACCCCTCACAGTGCGTCATGCCCTGTTGTCATGTCCCCGCTTTCGAGTGCAGCGAAGACGGAATTTTGGACAACGAGTAGACTCGCTTACTCTTGCTGACATTCTAGGTGACGATTCGCGTTTTATCCACACGGGCACATTATTTGAATATATCTCGGACATTAAGCTCCATGTCATCTGTCCATCGTTGTAGTGTGCTTTTATCGTGCATGTATACCTGTGACTTAGGCGTGTGAAACTGTGTACTTCGGAAGAATGTCTGTCCCTTTTTTTTAGCAGGTAGCACACTATTAGTTATGGGCGCTAAATGACCAAACATAGTCGATGCGCCCTAAAACTCAAATAACCAACCGACCTGAGCGGCGTACCGGAGGACGAGATAGTTGATGGACTGTCCGAGTTTGGAGTCACGGAAGCGAGAAGGATGAGGGTGAGAAGAGGTGCGGATACAGTCCCGACAAATAACATAATTTTGACTTTTAACAGAACAGACATACCATCAGAAATACGTGTGGGGTACGTGCGTGTGAAGGTACGTCTCTTCCTCCCCAACCCAATGCGTTGTTTTAGGTGCCAGAGATATGGGCATACGACTCAATTTTGTAGAAATCGCCCAGCGTGTGGTAAGTGTGCCTCGAATGACCATATTTTCGAGCATTGTACTTCCTCGACCCCCCATTGTGTGAACTGTGGGAGAGAACAAAGCCACCACACTTCTTCTGACCGAACTTGCCCGTCCTACTTGAAAGAAAAAGAAATCATAGCAATCAAACACACACACAAAAATAACCTTTCGGGAAGCAAGAGACTTATACGACCAATCCCATCCCAAAACGTCCTATGCTTCGAAATTAAAATATACACCAAGCCTTAGTCTGACACCTCCGCAACACATACAGCCCGAAAAGGCCTCGGATCTCATCTTTCAACTGACTGCCCTCCTTCGAGCCTTTGGTGTGCCTCTTGCGTCTCCGGTGAGGCAGGGGCGGTCCACGCAAAGCGTTGCCTAGAGAACCATAGCCCCACCCACCACTAGTGAAGACGCTGACGAACCGTCTGAGGCTTCATCCCGAACAACACCTAGGGGTGGGGAGTGGACACAGGTCCAGCGGTCAAAGAGACCTGCTAGATCCCCTCCACCCAAGCCCAGCCCCTGCCCATCCACCACGAATCCCCCGCCTCCCACTCCACGTCCTCCCTCAAATCCCCCCTCGCCTCCCCCATGTACCCTCACCACCTCCAAATCCCTCCTCTCCACCTCCTCCCTCCCTGAACCCTCCGCCCTTCTCCCCAGTCAGCGCTCGCCCTCACACTCAACCTCTACTTCCGCACCCCCATCGCCGTCTCGTAGTACAAACTGACCCTTTCAAATACCCGAGGCTAGATTTACTCATCAAGAAGCAGAAAGGCGAGCTCGTGAAGCGAAGCGAGCGCGGCTCATCGATATGGAGAAGGCCCGAGCGATGAGCCGCCAAGGGGCTGACAAGGCTCCACCCCAAAGGCCGGCCACCCCGTCGCCACGACGGCGAGTGGAGGGACCGGCTTCCTACAGCATGGGTCCTCCTCCCCCACCCCCACCCCGACTGGGCTCCCAGAAGCGAGGCCTGCCGACGTCTGGCTCTCCACCGGACCAAGGATCGCCGATCTCCCGCCCTAGGACCCAGTCCCTTGGACCGAGTGCCGGTGTGCCCTCTGATGCACCGGCTAGTTCGTGGGCTCAGTTAAGCTCGTCGTGAACTGTCCTGTTTGCCTCCCTTTTTAAAATACACACAACATTTTACATACGCTACACGTTGTCAACCCATGGACTCACTGTTTCTACAATGGACCCTTAGGTCTGTGGGATTGTTATGTGATAGTAACTATGATATCTCTACATTCCTACTCTAACTCGTTTTAAATGGATCAGCCTCGGTCGATTTTACAGTGGAACTGTAGGGGTTGAGGACCAGCATCGTCCAGCATCGTTGAGGACCAGCATCTTTGAGGACCAGCATCTAAAATGGCATCGTGGCTACAAATGTCGGGTCGTGAGACCGAAACATAATAGTATAAGTCACTGATAGTACAAAATGGTATTATTAACCATCTAGCAGTAAGAGGAAATAAATAATTATTCCCCTTGTTTAATGAATATCCTTGAATATCGAGATATCGCATAGACGTTCAAGGCGCAGAATGACGAGCAAAATATTGGTTGACAACAGGAACGGCACCGGAAAAGAAGCGAGTGTTTTGCAGTATTTGATATTGATATCGGTTGGAGTTGCGAGTCGTCATGCCCGCGAAGTAAAGTGATTGTGGGGCATAACGTCAGTATCGGTAATAGGTAACGTCCAAGGCACTTCTCGAAGTCTGGTGAGTATAGCGATACATCCAAATCCATGCTTGCCTCCTCTTCTTCTTTCATAACTTATTATGTATAGGTAATTGGAGATGAAGGTAAATTTTGATTCTTTGGAATTTTTTTGTTGTGAAATACATGGTATTTTAACGTAAAAATGACGATGCGACCACTGATTTTCTCCGCAAATGATTACTTCTCAGTTGGCAAAGAAATAAACGATCAAAATCCTCACTACAAATATAGCACATCGCGTGTAATTATCCGTACCTGGTGTGTCATAGACGTGATAAAGAAGAAGTTCAACACTTCATGCACCCGATTTAATACTCTGACATCGAAAACCTTATGTTTCTGCCTTAATTCGACATTTATTTCCGAGAATTCATACTCCCAAACCGATGCATCCACAACGCGACCAAGGCGGAAAATCTTTGCAATGCTGTAATCATTAAGGGCAGTGCTGTCCAACACATCCTTGAAGGTTTAGTATGCATATTTCTGAAAGTTTAGTAAGTATTGTTACTAAAGTTGCCTATACAATGTTGCAAACATTTGATGACATGGCAGAAAAACTTGCTTCGGAGGACTGGTTTTCCGGTTGGGTTAGGTTAGATTATATTATGCTATGATACATTTTATATATTATGCTACATTATCTTAATCTAGGTTAGGTTAGGTTAGGTTAGGTTACTTGTGCCCAGGGGGGTGTCATCCCAATAGCAGCCATGGGAGCAATTTGAGCTTCCATATCTGATATATGACGTGTATGATGTGTCACCCAATAACAGCTACTATTTGAATGTGATTGCATACAGGTGCCAATATGTGGATGTGTTTTGCAACATATAAAGAATACACTCCATTACTATATATTAATACTTTTCCCCATGGTTTTAATTAAGCCTAAGTTGCATTAAAATCACTTGTAGAAAATGGCAGCAATTTAAGGGGCAAAAACCAGCCATGCAGCATTTTAGAGTGGGATTCCTGCCATATTTGCAGTTGTACAATTATGGCTTGTGTGCAACATGCATTGCATGCTGCGTTTTGGTGCAAGGTTTTCTAGTGTACGTTAAGTGGTTCTACAGTTGAGGCCTTGGTTAATAGGTCAATTCAATTCATGATGGATAGCTTATGCTACCTTTGCAAATGTGAATACCTTTCCAGATACCTTATCTCTGCTGCAAATGTGAATATTTTCAAGAAATGATTTGGCCAACACTTGATCATTCCAAGATAGCACATGAACATTTTTGTCTTGGAAAACAGTTCATGTTAGCTTAGGTTAGGTTATGCTAGGTCAGGTTTTTATTTGATTTTTGGGGGAAAGAATAATTGTTTGGAAATTTTCAATTTTTAGCAAAACAATTTGATTTCTTGCATGGAAGGTTAGGCTAGGTTATGTTAGGTTATGTTATGTTACATCATTTTTTTCTTGATTTTGAACTTTACTTTTTACCCAACTCAAAGCCCCTTTTTGAGTGTTATTTTGCTTTCAAACTGAACGTACACATTTGCAGAGGAAATAGGTCATCATATCATGTTCACCACATTCATAAACTTTGCATTATAAAAATAAATTCCAAGAAATCAGAAGTTATCTTAAACTGCAAATTTACCCCAACCCCATAACAAGTGGCAAGCTCTGCAGTTGGCAGCAGTCTATCTTTTCATCGCCTGTCAAAGCCAGAGAAGCTGTTCTTAAGGGCTTTTGCATAGTTGGAGCTGGACAAATTTCACATACCTCAACAAGATGTTCCTGGTTATGAGCCATTGCATCATCATCACTGGAATCCTCAATGGGGTCTGAAAGTTGATAAAGATGTAGATGGCGCTGAGAGTCAATGGTCACCCAGCCTTCTTTGGCGAACCTAAAGCGCTATGTTTTGTGGGTTAGGGAGGGCAGAATCTTTATATTTAAAAAGCCTATTGTACATTTTGTAAGCAGAGTATGTTGTTTGCGCTTATTTAATTATATTGAATGTACTTCAGACACGTCTAGTTTGCTGGAATATTTACCATTAGTGTGCTAGAAATTAGGAGAAGCAAGCCAGAAGTATGGGTGTATGTGCGGTTCCCGGCTGCCATAAACGTGATCCTTCTATCAGGTTTCCAGCAGACGGCAAGGTAAGAAGGCAGAAAATTGATTTGAAAAACAACTATTGTTTGACTGCCTTTCTGTAAAAGACATAGTGGGAACCATTTAGGAAAGCACTGGTAAGGTACCTAGGCACATTAGGTACCAAGGTAAGTACCTATCTATTGTCCAGACTGTAAAGTATGGCACAAGGTTCACTGGGACACATCAGTCCACAGTGAAAATATGCACCAATCCACACCAAGGGTGAGAGATTGACTCCAATCTGCACCCCCCCCCCCCCAATCCATAGCCAGGAATTTGTCATGGCTCTCACCTGGTTCTCTCACCTGATTGGCTCCCCATATACTCAAGCATCACTCACCCAGAGATGAGTTCTGTGCCCGATGAGGGCAGCCCGTATCTGCAGGTACGCCAGTCCCCTAGGTTCAAGAAAATATGGTTATCCGATAGTCAGGGCAAGACAGGAACTGGAAAGTGTACCTTAAGCAGAATTTGTATGAGTGTAGCCACTACATCTGCTACTATTTTGTTTTCAGTCAAGATTTTGGAAAAAGAGAATATAGAGACTTAATATAGAGATTGAATACAGAGATTGAATATAGAGATTGAATACAGAGATTGAATGTAAAGATATATAGAGATCTCTATATTCTGAATACAGAGAAGTATAGCTACTCTTCAAGTTTGATTAGTATATTATCATGGCTAATCTATTCAGTATATTCATATAACAATGTGCAGAGATTTGAGTGCAATGCAGCTTTAAATGCACCCAGGTCTGTTAAGACTACATCATCAGGCAATGAGTTCCAAGTGGCACAGCATCTGAGGCTAAAAAATCTCTTCCTACAATCCACCGATGCACGCCTGTGAGCCAATTTCAGTGAGTGTCCATGTGTGTTCACCAATGGTGCCAGCACAAACATATCAGGGATCTTGATGGCAGAATGGCCATGAAAAATCTTCCAACATTCTATCATGTCTGCTCGAATCAGTCTACCTTGCACCGAGTACAGACCTAGTTTCCGTAATCTGGCACCATAATCCAGACCTTCCATCCCCTATGTTTTGTGTCCACCTTCTCTGTACTGATTCTAGTCGCTTTAAATCGCCTATGTAACCTGTATTCCAAACACACGATGCAAACTCCAAAAGAGGCCTGACATGAGTAATGTACAGGGTTTTCATAAATTCAGGAGAACGACATAAAGTAGAACTTAGTAGGTTGCTGGCCAGACTTCCAGCTTTCTGTATTATACCAGCAATGTGTTGATGGAAACGCAAGTTTTTATCTACTGTGATACCTAGGTCAGTATGCATCTCAACAAAGCTTACCTGAAAACCATCTAGGTAATAATGTGCATAAGGGCCAAGAGTTTTCCAGTCATATGAGCCATGGTGTGCTTTGAGAACAACACATTTCTTGGAGTTCATTGTTAGTCCCCATGACTTGGCAGTACTAACCAGTGTCTTTTTGACCCTGTGAAATGCCTGCCAGCAGTTCTATGACAGATTTGTACTTCAGTTGTATGTATATCTTTAGGTCATCTGCAAAAACCTTGAACTGGGAGTGTATTCCATGAGGTACATAATTCACATAAATCAAGAATAACACAGGACCTAGTACAGAGCCCTGAGGTACTCCACTTAGAACATTCTTTGGTTTGCTGGAAGAGCCAGAAACAAGCATTTCCCTCCCAAAGAGAAAATTTTGGATCCAGGTGAGGATTATCTCTGAAATTCCCAAAGCTCTCAATTTTGTTAGTAGCAGCACATGATTAACAACATCAAATGCCTCTGAAAAATCAAAGAAAATTACATCCACCATATAGCCATCTATCCAGGTAGAGACAGTCTCATATGTTAGCAGTAGTTGATCCTCTACGGAACGTCCACGGCGGAAGCCAAATTGTCCTTGGTCCAGCAAGTGATGGGCCTCCAAATATTCTGTAAGCTTCTCAACAATTACACATTCCAAGATTTTACATGGGACAGAAGTAAGACTCACTGGGCGATAATTTAGTGGATCATGCCTTGAACCCTTTTTAAAAATGGGAATATCTTGTGAAGTTTTCCAGCTATCAGGAAGATGTCCAGTAGAAAGAGATGAGTTAAAAATCATGAAAAATGGTTTTACAAGCTCCTCACAGCAAGATACAATTAACTGAGGGTGGACCCCATCAGAGCCCATGCTGGATGATCCATCAACCTGACTCAAAATTCTGAGCACCTCAGCTTCAGTAACATCAATGCTCTGCAGCACTGTTTCAGTGGTTTGGTGTGGGGCTCGGTTTTCTAGTCTTCCCTTGAAGTAAACTGAGGAAAAGGCCCCTGCAAATATTTCAGCCATTTCCTGGCAGTCACTTGTTAGTCCATCAGTTGAATTTCCCCTCAATGGCCCCAGGGATGTTTTGCCGATTTTCTGGTGTCGTATGTAAGAATGAAATTCCTTGGAAGATGGTTTGCGAATTAATGACAATTCATACTTGACCTGGGAATGTATACTAAAGTTTCTATACTGTCTGTTTAAATCTTGGAATGATCTCAGTGAAAGACCTGCCTGTGTTGACTGTCTCCCAAATTGGTTTCTATCAAGTTTGTACTTTATCCATGCATCCTTTCTCCTGCTTAAAAGACTTTGAGGAGGTCTGGTTGGCCATGGAGGACGCACCTTCGGCACAACTCTGGGTATATATAAATTTATAAGGGCTGCTAATATTTCCAGGAACCTTTTGTACATACCATTAGTGTCTAAATACTGAAATTCAAGGTTCCAGTCGTATTCGGACAGACGTTCCTTGATAGCTGAGTAGTTCCCTCTGTACCAAGACCTTTTCAGTGATGTGTTATTAGATATGGCTGGTTTGTTTGCCTGGAAGTAATAGTCAATTAGAACAGGGCAGTGCTGGCATTGGGGAAAGGGGGGCAAGATCTCTACTAATCCAACCCTGTCTACTTCGGATGTTAAAATTAAGTCTAGCGTGTTTCCAGAATTTACAAAGGTAGGCTGGTGAATCCATTGATTTAGGCCAAGCATATGAAAACAATCAACAAAGGATCTATCTGTGTGAGTAATACCCACTGTGTCAGCAACACCATCTGGCCAGTGCACTGATGATAAGTTGAAATCACGTAGAATGATTATCTCTTTACCATCACAAAAATCAGTAAAAAAAAGTTACAAGTGCCTGGTTCTGGCAATCAGAGTTTGAGGGAGGGTGGTAAACACACACTATGTATAGACAGAAATCCTTCAGAAAAATAACATGAACATTGGGAATGGAGACCTTGATTGATTCAAACTTAATTCCATGTTTCACATATAAACAAACACCATGCTTGGGAATGGGACCAGTTGTATCAGTTCTCACTATCTCATAACCTGTTATATCTACAAACGAGCTAGGAACTGTTGGCAACAACCAAGTTTCATTAACTGCCAGTATGTCAATTTTTCTATCTGAGAGCAAGGCAGATGTGTACTGAACTTTGTTTTGTAAGCAATTAAGGTTCACTAAGGATATGCAAAGTCTAGAGAAGCACAGAACTTGCCTGATATCAATCCAGGTAGCCCTCCTTGTTAGTTTAAAGGTTTTTGCTCTTCCGTGTTTCCATGCCTGCGTCTGTAAAACTCTTGTCGTTGGGTGTATGTTAGATCCCTACGAATGTAAAGGGACTTCAAATCGTCATGTTTAGCCATTTCTCGGGCCTTTTCAAGAAGCAATTTTCGTTGATCACTGTCAGCTATCTTAGCCCTATAAATATCTTTTTCTTGGCTAATGCAGACAATATCTGTCAGGACAACCTCAGTGCTCATGATCCTTTGAGCTGCTACCTTTACTTTTTGTTGAACTTCAGGTAGGGATCGAGCTCCAGATCCACGGATAATTATAGAGTCCTTTCTTTTCTTCTGCTCCTCCATCTCTCTCAGCTCCTCTCTTATTTCTACTCTGAGCTTCTCAGGGCTGGTTTCAGATATACGAGCCTGAGTTGCCACGCCAGACCCCCAGACATCAATGCCTGCACTTGCGCAGTCAGTGCCTCAACAGCCTTGCACAATGTTTTCACTGTCTGGTGCAGCTGCCCAAATGCTCCAGGACCTACCCCCATCCCTCCTGGGGAACTGGAAGCTCGGCAGTCAGTACAAATAAATGCAGTGCCATCACCTCCATGTTCAATAATTGCCTGGACCACTGCCTCAGCTAAACCAAGGCACATTGTTGAAGGGTGAAACCAGCAGCTACACCTGTCACATCCTATGGCATCCATGGTGACTGTGACATCACAAGTAGAGCACACAAGTAGGCACACCTAACATGCTAAGATTGGATTGTTAGCCTACTTAATTTGAAACTAATAATTTGAGTTCCACCCATAAGTTATGTTCAGTCAAATTAATTTCACCAAAATTGCATTGCAGGTTAGGTTGGGCAGTGGGTATCTGGTAACCTAGAGCTAGGTACCTTACCAAGGTAGTTGTTCATATGGACCCCATTAGGGGCCCACACCCACCTCTCACGGAGCCTGCACTGCTTGGGGCACTGACTCCCAGGGGCCCACATCTCTTGTGGGTCCCACATGCTGCTTACCTTACCTTACCTTAAGTACCTATTGTCGGGTAAAAATTACGCCAAAAAGTTGGTCCTGATTATAACAAAACATTACCCTTTCCTTATCTCAGTCCTGTTGATTCAGATTAGAGTCGTTAGTAAAAAGAGAATAAGGAAAATCACCCACACAAACACACACACAGATGCACATATCACATGCACCCATGCGTACACAACACCCACACCCCACACTCACCCAACAAATCTCACCAAAAGCCAGCACATGCATTTTTAACAGTAGGTGGGTAGAGATCTCTTACCTCTGGACCAGCTCTTCCTTCCTGCCCTTTGTGGATGCATGCCTTTCCCTTAATAAGCTTGAAAGTTGAGGTGTTGTGAAACTCCCATAAAAATCCCTATCACTATTCAAGTCCATAATTGCGCCTTGTAGCTACCACCGAAACGTGCAGTCAATAGCAAAGCACTTGCCAGCTCAGATGCGTATGTTCTACCCAAGCTAGTGGCCAGAGTCCGATAATTGGCGAGTTCCTGGCACACTGTAACCCATGAACAACCTTTCTTCAACACAATATTTCCGAAATCCTTGGCCTAAATGACTTGCAACCCTAATAAAAGCCACATGCCAACACCGACTCCCGGCAACCCCACACAAAATGCACAGCAAAGATGGCCGACGCCTCCTCGTCGGGTGACCATTATGTACAGCGCCGCCCTGGTGGCCAAATCGTAGCTTTCAGACCCCATTGGGATGGCAAATTTAAGACAAACATGGCCCTCTGTGGTTTACATGACCCTGACTGTGTTACATGACTGGGATGCTTGGTACCCACAATGTATGCTACACTTCAAACAAATTACCTCAGTGGGAATAGCACAGTGTTGCCTAAAAACCTACATTTTGAGCATTCTTCCAAAAAGAGAGAGAGCAATTATATTCAAGTGAGGTAGTAGGTTATAACTGTGACGCAGTGAAAGCACTTGCAACACAATTATTATTATTAGTGGAAGTGGAAATAATTATACAATTATTTCCACTTGCAACACAATTATTTGTCTAAAAGGTTTCATCTTCATATAAATAGTCTCAAGAAGTTCAGAAGAAATAAACAAACTGAGATATAAGAAATGAGAAAGAACCTAACCTAACATACACAATAATTACAAACCAAATAGCATATGCAAAACAATAACACAAGTGCTGGAAGATACTGTTCATTCCAACTGCTGTAACATGGCACCCCAGTCAAATTTGTCAAGGTTGACCAAGTGTATCAGTCTGCTGTTCAGACTGCTTGCTGCCTCATGCTAGAGTGTGAATTAATGTGGGATTTATATGATGGCATATATGGCTTGTGTTGGGGTACATTACATTATTTAGTTATAATATTGTTTGACTATGCTTGGTTTTTATTTCTGTATTTTGTTTGCATTTTTTTATGTAGTGTGTACTACACAAATTCTTCCTTTTGTGGGGGGCAGAAGGGTGGTTGTAAGCACTACCACTTTGTCTGATGATTCATGAGCCAAAATGTGTGCTGTGTTCTAGTTGTTACCCAGGGCTTCTTACAATTACCTAACTATTTTGTGGAATAATCATCATAGTGAAGTTTTTTTTGGGTGCTGCAGTGTCCCAACTGAATTGATTTGTCCAAAATGTGAGAGAGGATGATGATGATTTGGTTCAGGCTTTGCAAATATTCTTGTTCACTAAGTTTGAAAAACTCACCAGCGTTGGGCAGCTTGCGGCCTGAATTAACTGATACAACATTTTCATCATAAAATTCCCATAGTTTTTCCGCAAATCGTGAATGAAGGCTGGATTAGCTAAAAATGGGGCGACATTGGGAGGGGGAATGTCCCCGATTGCAGGGGCGTCACCACTGGGAAGCCCGATGATCTGTTCCCCTGGAACCCCCACGGTAACCCGCGTCCCCTGCCACTGAGAAGGCTTTCCCAAACTTTTAGCATTTCAACCATGTGGCGTGCCTGGCCGTGCCCCTCCCCCGGCACAAAAAAATACCGATGGTTCCGAAAATCCCCCTGGCCCTCTCCCCGTGGATTCGCATCTGGGCTTCATTTTCGTTCCCTCCCTCCTTCCATTGCCAGCTTCTCAGCGCTGTATTGGACAATGAGTTCACCTCCCTCACCCTTCCCGATTGCTTGCGCTCCTGCCGACTACTGCGCATCTTTATTTGTTTTGCTTGACTGTGCACATAGATACAATACAATGAAAACATCTGGCAAATGGGTCAATGTTTACCTTGCTTGCATGGACTCGATCATGCATATTTGGAATGTAGCGTGTTTCACATGGGACAGTTGGAACTGTGTGTTTCCCTTCTTGTGACAGATGCCTTTACATTGATGAATAGCAGGGATGAATATGAACTGGGGGGAGCGTGAGCGTGAGCGTGAGCGTGAGCGTGAGCGTGAGCGTGAGCGTGAGCGTGAGCGTGAACATGTTCCCCAGAACCGGTTATCATTACACCCATGTGCACTGGAATAGACTAAGCGCACGGTGTGGTTTCGGCCCTCGGTTAATATGTGTGACCTGTGGGTAGCAGCCCCGTGTTGAACGACTTCCGGTGTTCTTCATCCTACACGAAAGCAATTTACTTCAAGTTCGCTTAACCGGCGCCGTCCCGGGGGGGGGGGTGATACCCCCCCTAAGGTTTTCCGCGGATAGTGAAAGAACGGCGCGCGGTAGCGCGTCGAAATTTGGCATACCTTTTCCCACATCAATTTGGCATGTTGCGTCAAAATTCTGAGGTCAGGTCATCTAGGATCACCGAGTTCGTCGAGGTCAAGTGAGGTCACCTCCAGAAATGTTCGACCAGTCGTCACGCTTTAATGGATAGAGATATTTTAATGAAACTTTCAGCGTTTGCTTATCTTTAGGGACGAAACAAAACGCACCAGAAGATTTTATTCTTCTGTTTTTGATTACTTATTGGTTTTGCATATTTGCCCATAAGAGCTAAAATCGAAGATCCTGGCTAAGGTAAACATTTTTTTTCGGAAGGCATGTTGACATCGAACAACGTTTTTCGGTCCACTCTACATTATAAATATAAAAATAAAATAAAATTGAAAAAAAAGAAGAAATTAATTTAAAAAAAATTTGGTGGGTACAAATTTTAGGGCCATGGTCGATTTCGCCTTCCTTTTCTGATTCAAATTTTTTTTCTTCAAATCTCCCCCAAAATAAACTCCCCAGAGCAAAAACCATGATGTAAGAAAACTTAGGCCCCCTAGTGACGTCATTTTTTTTTTTTTTGGGGGGTAAAAGTTTGGGGGGTGTCAGGCCCTACTCGTCGAGCACTTTCCGATGACACCTCTCGTTTTCGTGAGACGCTTAGTTTGGAGATTAGAGGGGGAGGTGTTGCATCAGCCCCCCCTGAGATGGGGTGTGAGGATATGACCGGAAAGACGGGAGGGTTAAGAACAACACAAAAATACAGTGTATTTGCTGACTGCATCCTCTTGCATTTTGTCATCGTTTGCAACGAACTCGGATGAAGCCCGGATGCATCGTCATGCAACGGTGCACCAGAGGGAGGGGGGTATAGTCATAGGTGTAGGTTCCCGAAAATAATTGGGAGTTCACAACGCATCCAGCCAATTAGCGGGTTCAAATAGATCGGGAGTACATCCCGCAGGGTCCCATTTCAAAGTTTGAAATTATTTGGGAGGTAGTGGGGCAAAGCTGGCATTTGCTGGGGGATGCAAGAACCCACAAAAATATAAAAAGATACGGCCCAGGTTAAGTTACCGCCCCTTAGCGGCAGGAGGTTCCCCAGGAGGAGCCGCATGAAGCATTGAGGAATCCGACTGCAACTCTCCACCCTACCCCTGATAGACAACGCCCGATCAGGGAGTAGACCCTCCTCCCGTGACACCCGGACAGCCCCCTCCCATCGAAGTGCGTCCCATCCTTTCAGCCTCGCCCCCCAGAAGGTAAGGTTCGTGTGAAGAAAGCCAATCTCAGATAAAGGCCTCCCCCTACAAAAAGTATGGATGCGCCGTTGTCATGTGCTGGCTTATGCCCGATTTGTGGCATGGTTTGAGGTCTCTTCCCGCTGAAGACCAGTGGGAAATATATTTTGGCGGACAATCCTGGTTCAATCTACACTGACTTCAAGCTAAATACCGAAAAAGTCCCGTGCATTATTTCCATGCAGGTCTCAAGCATCATGCAACAATTTCACAATGACACATGGATGCGTCCATGCACTGTGTGGTCCATGCGTTCTGGTGATCGGATGGAGCGAGTTAGTTAATTTAAAGCTAACAATGTCTGAATGCACTCAAAATACTAATGCTAATCCCTTTACTAGGTGGTATTAGCATTAGCTGCGAGGGTGGTTGCTCCTTCAGCGCCACTCCGAGTCCAGCACATCGCATTCGCATACGCCCGTGACCCCATCGCTATAAAATAAGTGCCGCGAGAGGAAAGTCCTTAACATACTGCATTCCCTAGCCTGAGCTTGTTGTCTTACGCTGATAAAAACGACATTGTTCTGGAGGAAAAAGACATACCTACAAATTTTGGTTCGTTACTGGAAAGAAAACAACGTTTATTCGAAGCAATTCACTACTTTGCATCGTGCGCGCCGCCCGGCCCATATCCATTCGTAGTTACGGCGCGGGAGGGTGACGCATCGTGCACGTCATAAGGCAACCTGCGCAGAAAGGTGCGCAGAAGCTTATGATTTTACCTTTGTATACGGCCTTGCTTGTGCCTATGACGTCATCAATTGTATCGACCGCCATTGACTTAAAAGTAATCATTTGCAGTGAAGATAAGTGATCGCATCGTCGTCATCACATCAGAAAGCATACTATTACATTAAAAAATATTACAAAAAATCGAAATTTACCTTGATCTCCAAAATTACCACTTATTGTAGGTATGCCAGTATTGTATCTTACTCCACCTTATTGTTAGGGCTGGAGTTGGAAGCGTGTCGAGTCGCCAGTCTCTTTTCCCTTCTATGCTCCGATGTTGCCAATGACTCATTTTCCCTTCATTCTGCATTCAGTACATTTTCTTTTATTTCATTTTCTCATGCTAAATTTAGTTTTGATAGAGCTGCCTGGTTCAATATCATGCAGGTGCAGGGGTGTTGTTTAACATACTTTTGGGGGCATTCTTTTACTTTCTGCCATAGCATTATTTGCACTAACAATGTAACTGAATGTGCTGCACATAGGTAAATAATGTTACTGTTTATATAAAACTGCATATGGATGCAATGTTTTGATGCCACAAACAAGGGAGTTTTACAGTGTCTTTTTTGTTTCCAGGTCAAGTGGGCTCAGGAACAAAATAAAGGTTGGAACCCTGGCATAGTGATCTGCATGATTAGAAGTGATCACTCATTCTAGTTCTCCCATCAGTTTTTATAACAAGGTTTTTTACCATCCACGCAGCTGAAATACTTAAACACATTAATACCAGCAAATAATGTGCTTTCTGATTTATGTTGATACTGCACTCAGCTGTACATTATCTGGCAGCCAACATATGACTGCCAGATGACAAATTGGCACTATGGTTAAATTAGCAAAGGATGCTTTTGTAAGATAGTTTTCTGAGCAACAGTAGATAAAATGACTGAGATAGAGATAAGCATGAGCTCTGAAAAGGAGTGTTCACATCTTCCAAATCAGGTTCATAAACATGGTGTTCTGAACGAAAATTCCCAAAATTCCCAAAACACCTTTTAACATAATAATACCAACAAAAGTATATTTAATTCATGCCAACCAAGTTTATGCATCCATACCTGATACTCTCAACATGCTCACACCTCAGAAATAATAAATATTCATAGCACAGCTCACAAGTAGGATGCTCATGCAGCAACTTATTTTTTACTTGCTGCATATTTCGGTATGGATTTAGGAATATAAAATAGTTAAATTCTATGTATACCAAAGACACTCCATCTAACATCATTTTCTTCCCACCACCAAACAACAATTGGTGCCAGTGAAAAAGCTGCAAAAATTGATTGAAACCAATTATTAATATTACATTCTGTATGATATACTTTTTGAGTCCATATCTGGAATGTTTTAGTGGAAGCCAAGAATGACTTTGAATGATCTAAAGCAACTAGACAGGAGACCAATTTGCTCCTGTAAAACCACCTATAGTGACAGATATTAGACTTATTCTTTCAGCAGTGAAGGGGACAGTATTAGTCAGGACAGAGTCAAGCCACCATGACACCCTAGCAGTGGCTTTAGGTCATCAGTATCTCTTCCAATACATCCAGGGTTCATCTTCAGGTGGTGTTTCCACATGTGGGTAACAATGAGTGCATGATGGCAGAAAGTAAAAGATAGGGATTTACAACATTATGTATTATGTGTTTAGGCAGCATCAAACCACCAAGAAACAATTGCAGTTGCTCCCAGTTGTCAGTATCTCTTCCAATAGATTAATGGATCATATTTGTGTGGTATTTTCACTTGGGCATGCCAAAAAGTGCATGATGACTGCAAGAAAAAGAAGGATTTACAACATTATGTATACATTAGGGTAGCATGAAACCACCATGAAACCAATGCAGTGGCTCCATATCATCAGTGCCTCTTCCAAGAGATCAAGGGATGATATTTTGATGGTATTTACACATTGGGATACCAAAAGGTCCATAATGGCAGGAAGTAAAAAAAGCTTATGAAAGAAAATTTTAGGTATTCGTGAAGGCAGAATGAAGCAGTGTTAAGGTCATGGTTTTCATTAGGTCTGATTTGTCAAAAAGAATACGGTAGGATGTCAAAATATGACATGGAAACTAAGTTGCATAAAATGGCTTACAATTCCTTCATATTCAATTTTCATCCAACATCGTACCTACAAGTGTACCTTTTTGTTTGTTTTTGAAATATCTACTTTAGGGACATCTATGTTAACAACAACAATACAAATACCTATGATTATGAGATCATTTGCTGATGATATTTCCACATGGAATACCAAAATATGCATGACAGTAGGGAATAAAAGGGAAGGATTTACATTATGAAGCATATGTTAGGGCAGCATCAAGCCATCATGAAATCATCGTAGTGACTCTACATCGTCAGTACAGCTTCAAATAGATCCAGGGATCATATCTGATGGTATTTACATATGGGGATACCAAAAAGTGCATGACAGCAGCCAATAAAAGAGAATGTTATACAACACTATGTATATGGTAGGGCAGCTTTAAACTACCATGAAACCATCACAGTGGCCTCAGGTCATCAGTACCTCATCCAATATATCCAGGAAGCATATTATGATGGTATTTACACATGGGGATACCAAAAAGTGTATGATGGCAGCATGTAAAAGAGGATATGCAACATAATTTATATGTTAGGGCAGCATGAAACCACCATGAAACCATTGGAGTGGCTCCAAGGCATCAGTACCTCTTCCAATAGATCCAGGGGTGGTAATTCCGCATGAGGATACCAAAAAGATAGGATCTCACCCACCTCAATTGACATTCAACTGACTTTTCAGCCAAAGGCATCACCCTCAGGGGAATAGGGACCCCTTGAGAGGAAAATGCACCCTCCTGAGAGGGAAAGGCACTTCTTCAGCATGTCCAAGAGCACCTTCTTCACCACTGCCCCCTCTCCAGCTCATCACATTCCCATCAGAAGACACCCCTCCAGGTACTTTCACAGTGACACCCCTCAAAATGAGTGTCTCCTGTAAAATTTCTGAATCTGCCTCTGCATACACTAAGTGAGCATATATTTCAAATTATTCCCTCATTTTGTTCTCCTGGCTTCAGGTCACCAAATGAAATTCACCCATTGCTTGAGTGGCAACCTGTATGATTAGTTCAGTTGTGGGTGCTACATGACCATGGTTGGCAACATGCCCTAAAGCCCATGTGACTAGCAGCTGACAAATCACAAGCTTTGCATCCCAAATCTCTCAACATTTAACCTCCAAAGACCCCCTCTCCACTATGTACTAGGGACATACTGTGCTCTTTTGCTCTTGGAGATAACTTATTTTGTTTCCAGATTCAGCTGAATAGGTTAAATAATCTGCAGTCATGCCTGATCACCTTGGAAGTGAGATGCGTAAACAAAAGAATGAACCTGAAGAAGAAGAGAAGGAGTTTAAAAGTAAGTGCTTTTATAATGCAGTGTGTATTCATTATGTTAGATCAGTTATATGTTATTTGAAATACATTTGGGCCCTGGTGACTCAATGATTCTTAGGCTGAGTGTGCAGCCTAACAAGTTCATGAAATGCACTTCTTTTCATTGGTGGAGTCTTGTATTACCTGGGTGAGTGGCCACTCAGTTTCAGCACCCCTCAGATCACCTGGTAGCCCTGTTACCCTTATGCATGGCACAATGTGACATCTACACATCAAGACACATAGTCCTGTTGAGTGGGAATTTCACAGTGTCTCCTGCATATGAAATGTTGAATATTCACAACCCAGGCATTTTGAAGATGAGCAGCATAAGTGATGGGGGTATGGGGTGAAATTCTCACCCAACTGCTCAGGTTAAGATTAATTAGCTATATTGATTTGCTGCTTTTGTTTATCATTGTCTTGTGCTTTATTTCAGCTCTGGATGAAGGTGACATTGCCCTTCTGAAAACATATGTGAGTATACCTCCCTCAACCACGTCTTGTCTTGTATTTCCTCCCCCTGGTGAGCAAAGGTATCTGTTTTTCAACCTTTGTCTGGGTTGCACCTGCACTTTATATCACGAAATGTACATTTTGCACAAGTGGTTGCCACATACCCATGACCTTTTGCATTGATGTGTTCTGGGTTGTTGAGAGAAAGTATCTAAGCATACTGTGGCTTACATGTTCTTGGTACATTGTTGCCCCAGTTGTACTGAATGGCCACCAATAATGCCCATAATGGCTGGCTGCCCATAATGGCTGGCTGCCCATAATGGCTGGCTGCCCATGCCATTGCTGATTCAAATGGTGTGCTGTGGTGCATTACCTAGCAAAGCTTGCAGCGTATGGTGTCTTTTTCTGTCTGATCATTTGTTTGATCATCTTGTATGATATTCGACATTGGGCGGTTTGATCATCTTGTATGATATTCAACATTGGGCGGTGGGCTTGATTTGTACTTTGTATTTCTGGATGTGGAGAGGAAAATTATTGGGTAATCAAATATGGAAAGGACATTTCTGCTATAAAGCTATAGGATTTCTGCACCTTATTGTAGCCACATTGAGCACCAGCTATGTTGCCTGGCCCCAGGGACAAGGCCAATACAGCAGATCGATCAAACAGATCGAGGAGGACATCACTGGCGTCAGTAAGCGGGTGAACGAACTGACCGGAATCAAGGAGTCGGACACCGGTCTGGCGGCCCCGGCCCTCTGGGACCTGGCGGCCGATAAACAGACGCTGCAGAGCGAACAGCCACTCCAGGTGAGCGGTCTGGCAACACCATGTTGTACCGGCACCTGGCCGCCAATACGGCAGCCAACATGTCTGGCAGCACCATGTTGGACTGGCACCTGTCTGCTAATATGGCAGCCAACATGTCTGACAGCACCATGTTGGACTGGCACCTGTCTGCTAATATGGCAGCCAACATGTCTGACAGCACCATGTTGGACTGGCACCTGTCTGCTAATATGGCAGCCAACATGCCTGGCAGCACCATGTTGGACTGGCACCTGTCTGCTAATATGGCAGCCAACATGTCTGACAGCACCATGTTGGACTGGCACCTGTCTGCTAATATGCCATCCAAAGTTGCCTTTAAGTTTGCAGGGCATATATATAAAACTCCTTCCAGCTTTAGCAGTTTTTATATTTCAATAGCTATTGGGTCAGGCTCGTTTTCGAATATTTTTGTTGAGAAATATTTGTATCCATACAAGAAACAGTTGTCCAGGAATAGTTTGGAGGTACAACCAACTCGCAGAAACTTATTAGTTCTCATAATTGGCTATATATTAGAAGGTATCTACATGTTTCCTGATGAAAAGGATCTCGCCAATCGCTTTCGTGGCATTCGACATGTTGTTCTCTGATATCCAGAAATTTGTTCACACTTAGCACGTTTTTCCTTTTAGAAGGAAAATCGTTGAGTGTTGGGCTGGAATGCCTCTCTCTGAGATCCGCCAGGGAGGGAGGTGCCACGTTTTCGACTCTGTCGTCGTTTCCGTGACGGTCTGTGCCGCGGCCTAGCTCCAGTGTGTCACGTGATCCGCCACGTGTACCTGCAGGTAGCGCGCTGCACCAAGATCATCAACGCCGACAGCGACGAACCGCGCTACATCATCAACGTGAAGCAGTTCGCCAAGTTCGTCGTCGACCTGGCCGACTCAGTGGCGCCCACCGACATCGAGGAGGGCATGCGGGTGGGGTGAGTTACCCACCGACATCGAGGAGGGCATGCGGGTGGGTAAATTACCCACCGACATCGAGGAGGGCGTGTAGGTAGGGTGAGTTATCCACGGACATCGAGGAGAGTGTGTGGGCAGAGTGAGGTATCCACAGACATCGAGAATGGCGCGCGGGCGGGGTGAGATTCACGGATACCGATGAGGGCATGCGGGTGGGGTGGGTTATCCACGGACATCGAGAAGGGCGCTCGGGTGGGGTGAGATTCACGGACATCGAGGAGGGCATGCAGGTGGGGTGGGTTATCCACGGACATGGAGAAGGGCTTGCGGGTGGGGTGAGTTATCCGCAGATATCGAGGAGGGTGTGCGGGTGGAGTGGGTTATCCACGGACATCGAGGTGGGCGTGCTTGTGGGGTGAGATTCACGGATATTGATGTCGTGCGGGTCGGTTGGTTTACCCTTACCGCTCTGCAAAGTTGTCAAAATGGAAGCATTTTTTTCAAAACGCCAGAACGGAGTGAATATTTATTTGTCCATGTCCAACAGGGTGGATCGCAATAAGTACCAGATCCACATCCCGCTGCCGCCCAAGATAGACCCAACCGTCACCATGATGCAGGTGGAGGAGAAGCCAGACGTGACCTACAGCGACGTGGGCGGCTGCAAGGACCAGATCGACAAGTTGCGCGAGGTTGTGGAGACGCCACTCCTGCACGTGAGTACACGACCCAGGGAGATGCCACTCCTACATGTGAGTACATGGCCTGGGAGACGCCGCTTCTGCACGTGAGTACATGGCCTGGGAGACGCCGCGCCTGCACGTGAGTACATGGCCTGGGAGACGCCGCTCCTGCACGTGAGTGCATGGCCTGGGAGACGCTGCTCCTGCATGTAAGTACATGGCCTGGGAGACGCCGCCCCTGCACGTGAGTACATGGCCTGGGAGACGCCGCTCCTGTACGTGAGTACATGACCTGGGAGACGCCACTCATGCACGTGAGTACATGACCCTGGGAGACGGGGACGAGTGGTCTAGGGGTAAGATGCTCGTCTCACAATCGAAAGGTTGTGGGTTCGAGTCTCACCTGTCGCTACTCTTCGCCCGCGACCAATCGGCGTGAGAGATTGGCGACGCTACATGACTCAACGGTCGACGTGTCGTAAAACCAATAACCAACCGACCCTGGGAGACGCCGATGCTGCACATGAGTACACGACCTGGGCGGAACGTACAGGCTACCTGACCTGCTCTAAATACACTGGATATAGGTGGAGATATTATTTACCTCCCGGAGGAAGGATCGTTACCAGCCGGCACTAGTCTGATTTCCCGACAAAATGCAGCATGAGCGATGCCACCTGCCTTACGCGATTCTACCTCTGCCTGTTGCTCCTTACTGTTCAAAAACTAAATATATTTGAGTGTGGTGCTGTCTGGCCAAGACCATTCCACTGCTGACATTCTCAGTTATACAGGTATGTGTGCTGCATGACTGACGCAGTCCATGCGACCCTAAACTCCAATGATCAACCAATCATGTATACAGATCATGTCTGCTGCTGACCTTGTGGTTCTGTGATGCACCTACTGACCTGCCTAACATCTGAAGCGATTCGTGAATGCGGGAATCTAGTCACCCGGAGATGTACTTCTGTTCGGCCCATCCAAGTCTGACCTGACCCGAAAAGTCAGAAGTTAATGACACTGGGTATGGAGCCATCCTAAAGTTTGCTGCGGTTCGAATCACCTTGATCTGACCTCTGCTGATGCGATCTGACCTGACCTGGCAGCCGGAGCGGTTCGTGAACCTGGGTATCGAGCCGCCCAAGGGCGTGCTGCTGTTCGGGCCGCCCGGCACCGGCAAGACGCTGTGTGCCAGGGCCGTGGCCAACCGCACAGACGCCTGCTTCATCCGCGTCATCGGCTCAGAGCTGGTGCAGAAATACGTCGGCGAGGTGGGTGGCCACTGTCACACAGGAGCGGTGCGAGGTGGGTCGCCACTGTAACACAGGAGCGGTGCGAGGTAGGTCGTCACTGTCACACAGGAGCGGTGCGAGGTGGGTCGTCACTGTCACACAGGAGCGGTGCGAGGTGGGTCGCCACTGTCACACAGGAGCGGTGTGGGGTGGGTCGTCACTGTCACACAGGAGCGGTGCGAGGTGGGTCGTCACTGTCACACAGGAGCGGTGTGGGGTAGGTCGTCACTGTCACACGGAGCGGTGCGAGGTGGGTCGTCACTGTACACGGAGCGTGTGGGGCGTGTCACTGTCACACAGGAGCGGTGCGAGGTGGGTCGTCACTGTCACACAGGAGCGGTGTGGGGTAGGTCGTCACTGTCACACAGGAGCGGTGTGGGGTAGGTCGTCACTGTCACACAGGAGCGGTGCGAGGTGGGTCGTCACTGTCACACAGGAGCGGTGTGGGGTAGGTCGTCACTGTCACACAGGAGCGGTGCGAGGTGGGTCGTCACTGTCACACAGGAGCGGTATGGGGTGGTCGTCACTGTCACACAGGAGCGGTGCGAGGTGGGTCGTCACTGTCACACAGGAGCGGTGTGGGTAGTCGTCACTGTCACACAGGAGCGGTGCGGTGGGTCGTCACTGTCACACAGGAGCGGTGCGAGGTGGGTCGTCACTGTCACACAGGAGCGGTGTGGGGTGGGTCGTCACTGTCACACAGGAGCGGTGCGAGGTGGGTCGCCACTGTCACACAGGAGCGTGTTAGTCGTCACTGTCACACAGGAGCGGTGCGAGGTGGGTCGTCATGTCACAGGCTGTGCTACTGTAAAAGCGGTGCGAGTAGGTCGTCACTGTCACACAGGAGCGGTGCGAGGTGGGTCGTCACTGTCACACAGGAGCGGTGCGAGGTAGGTCGTCACTGTCACACAGGAGCGGTGCGAGGTGGGTCGTCACTGTCACAGGAGCGGTGCGAGGTGGGTCGCCACTGTCACACAGGAGCGGTGCGAGGTGGGTCGTCACTGTCACACAGGAGCGGTGCGGGGTGGGTCGTCACTGTACACAGGAGCGGTGCCGGGGTGGGTCGCCACTGTCACACAGGAGCGGTGCGAGGTAGGTCGTCACTGTCACACAGGAGCGGTGCGAGGTGGGTCGCCACTGTAACAGGAGCGGTGCGCGTCGGTCCGACCTTCCGGTCAGTTCACAATCCTCAGTGAATGGTGGGATCAGCGGGATGGGTAGATGCTGCACAGCAGTCACCTGAGTCGCCCCATGCTGTGTTCGAACAAGGTCTCTCCTCTAGCAGTCTTGCGTCGAAATACTGTCTTGCAATGATTATCGTTGCGCTGGGTATTCGAACCACTGCACTGGGTGTTCCGTTGTTTTCTGTTACGTGCGAACCAGATACGTACACAAGTGGGAGTCACCAGGTGAGTTGTCGTACAGTTCAGTAATGTCCAGCAAGTTAGAGACGGGGTGTTGCCAGAATGTCATGGAGCCAAAAAGCCTTGCAGCCCAAAAAGCCTGGTAGCCTTCAGTGGTGTTCGGCTGCCCGGGACCATGCGTGATATCGGAGGAGCAAAAATCCGTCGTAGAATAGGCGTAGAATAGGCTATGAGGAAAAACGGTAGGCTGCATAGAGCCAGCTCATGTTCCACGTCTCCCACGACACCTAATACGCTACTAGATCGATGGTCGCTAGTTTCGCATCGGAAGTCCCCGCAAAAATTGTAAACTCAGTCCCAGCACCATTATAGCCGTCCATAACAGTCTTAAGCGTTGTTTTTGTTGTTTTTTGTTGTTAACACAAATGTTTGTTTTTTTTAGAACCAGAAGAAACCACCAGACCACGTTTGTCAATGTCCGTCAATTATGTCTGTTGACGGAGAGCGCAAGCACAGGTGCAGGATTTCACCGTGAGGGTGTTAACAGCTCCTGAAAATATGCTGCAACATGTAGAAGGTACTCTTCTAGAGTATGCGACTATAACAACTTTGTGCTCCATTATGTGATCTGTCGTGCGTAAAGGTCTTGTTGCGACACCCTTCGGAAGGCAACCAGATTCCAGATTCGGTAGCATGCTTCTGGTTATAATGATATACTGGCGATCGCGGTGATCGACTTAATCATGCGCAAATGTCGGAGGTATCGGGGCCGGTTCCCCGTGTGATGACCAGGGAGCGCGGATGGTGCGCGAATGTGGAGGTATAAGGATCGGTTCCTCGTGTGATGATAAGGAGCTCGGATGGTGTATAAATGTTGGAGGTATCAGGGTCGGTTCCTCGTGTGATGATAGGGAGCTGGGATGGTGTATAAATGTTGGAGGTATCAGAGTCGGTTCCTCGTGTGATGACAGGGAGCACGGATGGTGCGCGAATTGTTCGAGATGGCGCGCACCAAGAAGGCGTGCCTCATTTTCTTTGACGAAATCGACGCCATTGGTGGTGCACGCTTCGACGACGGCGCCGGTGGCGACAACGAGGTGCAGCGGACCATGCTGGAACTAATCAACCAACTGGATGGCTTCGACCCTCGCGGCAATATAAAGGTGGAATCACAAGATAGACACAGTTAGAGTGGCGCTATCACCATCATTGCTAAGTACATAATTGCGCCCTCCATATGCTCTTGCTCCGCCTATCCCATCCCCATGCACCAGGACTGACGAGCTTGTGAAGTGGTCCGAAAAATGGCAAATGAAGTTTAATTTTGATAAGTGCAAAGTCATGCATGTAGGTAGGCAGCATATGAAGGCTCCATACTTGATGGGTGGCCAAGTACTATCTGTGACTAAGCAGGAGAAGGACTTAGGTGTTATTTTGAACACAAAATTGGGGGCATCAGAACAGACCAAAGAAGCCAGGAAGAAGGCACTAAGAATGCTTGGGGCAATACATAGGAATGTATCATACAAAAGTGAGGAGGTCATCAGGAAGCTTTACTGTGCATATGTCAGGCCACATTTGGAATACTGTGTCCAAGCTTGGTCCCCTAGTTATGAGAAAGATTGTTAGCTTTTAGAGAGAGTACAAAAGATGGCAACACAAATGGTTAATGGTATAGGCAACCTGAGGCAACCTAGGCAATATGAGGAAAGATTGAAGAAATTGAATATGTTTTCACTTAGATATAGAAGGCTGAGAGGAGATCTCATCGAGGTTGTTAAATTTGTTCATGGTCAGGAACAGGGATATCTCGGGGAAATGTTTGAATTTAACAGAAATGATGCAATTAGAGGTCATCAATTCAAAATTAAAGTTAATCACAGCAGGACAAGTTTAAGACAGTCTTTCTTCACCAACAGGGTAGTAGAACACTGGAACCAGCTGCCAGGAACCATTGTCAGTAGCAACACACTGAACATCTTTAAAAACAGCATAGACAATCATTATAAGAATAGGGGGCTTGTTTTTCTGTATTCCAGGGAGGGTTGATTGACGGATTTGGTGGGCAACCGGTTCAGTGTCCAGAGTGCAACCAAGAAGGGTCCTTGTGGCTCATAGTTGCACTCATCTTTTATGTCTTTGTCTTTATGACTGAATGTTCAGTTTTGACTTTGGGGATCGGAAGTGTAAATACATGCGAAAAATATCAAAACTAAGCAATTTTCGGTGCATATTTACAATCGAACGAAATGATCATGCATTGATACACATGGGTAGTTTAAATCACACCCAGTATATAATACAACTAATTATGCAAATGGGTAGTTCAGAACACACTGTTTCCAGATGCAGGCTATGGGTTATCTGGTGGAATGCTACTACAATTCATTTTGCATTCGGGTTGTATATTTTCTTGGGGCAAAATAAAATGCTACACTTCGTTTTTCCAACACTGCAACACAAAGTTGCTGCCTCTTGACACTTTCACCACCTGATGTGTGACAGGCTCTGACTTGACCCATGTGACCCTGATTCTGACTACCCATGCACTTTGCTCTCATCTGATCAGTGATCTTGTTTCGGGTCTCGTCCATGTGACCTGGCTTTGACCTGACGCGTGTGACCTCGGCTTTGACCGGACCCGTGCGACCTTGGCTCTGACCGACCCGTTTGGTCCGAGCTCTGACGAACTCGTGCTGCACAGGTTCTGATGGCCACTAATCGGCCCGACACGCTGGACCCGGCACTGATGCGGCCCGGCCGTCTGGACCGTAAGGTGGAGTTCGGACTGCCCGACCTCGAGGGACGCACGCACATCTTCAAAATCCACGCTCGCTCCATGTCCGTGGAGAAGGACATCCGTTACGAGCTGCTGGCGCGACTCTGTCCTAACAGCACAGGTGAAACACGCAGCGGTCTCGAATAGTCGGTTGGCAACTCTCTGGGGTAGGAGGTGAATGTCTTACCTTTCATGCTACTTCGCTACAGCACTACAGGACGTGGACGAGCAGTGTTTAGTCATCCGAAGGAGATGCACGGCTGGCGATCATGACAGGTGATCAATATGGAGACTGTTGACTGGCGCACGACTATCAGACGGCACAGTGCGTGTGAACAGCGGTTGGGGGCATTGCCAGGCACACTGCCGGGAGTCCTGGGCCGCCGTGCTCCAATCCGCAGCAGCCGGGTTCACAATCCGACGCCGTCGCCAGACACAGAGGAGACTCTGGGGCTGTGACGCAGCGGTTGGCGGCGGTGACGACTGCTCCCAGTGAGATGCGGTGACGACTGCTCCCAGTGAGATGCGGTGACGACTGCTCCCAGTGAGATGCGGTGACGACTGCTCCCGGTGAGATGCGGTGACGACTGCTCCCAGTGAGATGCGGTGACGACTGCTCCCAGTGAGATGCGGTGACGACTGCTCCCAGTGAGATGCGGTGACGACTGCTCCCAGTGAGATGCGGTGACGACTGCTCCCAGTGAGATGCGGTGACGACTGCTCCCAGTGAGATGCGGTGACGACTGCTCCCAGTGAGATGCGGTGACGACTGCTCCCAGTGAGATGCGGTGACGACTGCTCCCAGTGAGATGCGGTGACGACTGCTCCCAGTGAGATGCGGTGACGACTGCTCCCAGTGAGATGCGGTGACGACTGCTCCCGGTGAGATGCGGTGACGACTGCTCCCGGTGAGATGCGGTGACGACTGCTCCCAGTGAGATGCGGTGACGACTGCTCCCAGTGAGATGCGGTGACGACTGCTCCCAGTGAGATGCTGCGGTGACGACTGCCCCTGGTGAGATGCGGTGACGACTGCTCCCAGTGAGATGCGGTGACGACTGCTCCCAGTGAGATGCGGTGACGACTGCTCCCAGTGAGATGCGGTGACGACTGCTCCCGGTGAGATGCGGTGACGACTGCTCCCAGTGAGATGCGGTGACGACTGCTCCCAGTGAGATGCGGTGACGACTGCTCCCAGTGAGATGCGGTGACGACTGCCTCCCGGTGAGATGCGGTGACGACTGCTCCCAGTGAGATGCGGTGACGACTGCTCCCAGTGAGATGCGGTGACGACTGCTCCCAGTGAGATGCGGTGACGACTGCTCCCGGTGAGATGCGGTGACGACTGCTCCCAGTGAGATGCGGTGACGACTGCTCCCAGTGAGATGCGGTGACGACTGCTCCCAGTGAGATGCGGTGACGACTGCTCCCAGTGAGATGCGGTGACGACTGCTCCCAGTGAGATGCGGTGACGACTGCTCCCAGTGAGATGCGGTGACGACTGCTCCCAGTGAAATGCGAAAGCGAGGCACCCCATCAGGAGCGCTAGCCGCGGGGATTTGGAACGCCGTGTACAAGAGTCGCCGTCATCATCGATGTACGGCCAACTCTGGCGTCATCGAGCCGAAGGAAGGCAGGTCGGCACAGCCAGAACACTTGCCTTCTGATCAGCTCAGCACCAAACGTGCCAAGTACAAGGACCGAAAGCCAGATCATGACCGGCGACCTTTTTGGCTGATATTTGGGATATATGCCGGTCTTTCAACCGGTCTGTGAGTTCATTACATATATACCTTTTATCAATATAAACTTTACAAAATATAATGCGATAGTTATGCAGCTTGTGAGGGTCATTTCAACATTGAAGCCAGCAATTTTGCCATATTTGCCATATATGCTCGCTTTATTTATTTACAACCAATTACGCGAATTCTTGGGGCCCCGACGCGAATTCATAAAATATCACCCCAGAGCGATTTTTGGGGACCCAGCGCGATTCTTGGGAGCCCACCCATTCAGGAGGGTAGGGGCGTGCCTCTTTGGTACGCCACTGCGGCTGCTCAACGATTTTTGTTTCAGCCGATGGCATCCTTCAGAGTAGAATGGCCCTTCGATGAACTTGCTTTCGGGACCTGTTCTGAATCTTCCGGTGCTCGGGTCTTTTCAATGGAGCCCCCTTGTTATTTGTTGGGTGTCGAGATCCATTTCATGTAAGCTCTGTGCGATATTTTTGGGCTCCGGTGCGATCCTTGGGCGTCTCGGTGTATTTTTTTCCGGTACCCCAACACGCTTCTTTTCCAGGGCCTGACGCGTTTTTTTGTGGCGAAAATTGCGTCTTGGACGCAATTTTGCGGATACAGTGACATTCCAGGTAGGCATTGCTTTTCGGTTAGCCAGCTGCGACTTGTGAGACTCCGGCGCGACTTTTTGGGCCCTGCAATGTGATTGTCAAGGGCAGCGCACGCGACGTTTTGGGTTTAAGCACAATTTTTTCGCCTTATCATATGTTGGGATTCTTAGCGCGACTTTTAGTAACCTCGATATTTTTTTGTGGGGTGGGGGGTGTCTCAACACTACATTTTGGGGGCTTTTGGAGCGATTGGACCCCATAGTGATTTTCCACCTCAGGAATATTTTTTCCGTTTCCCCGGCTTCAATTTTTCGGTGGTCCCGATGAGACTTATGGGGCCCCGGTGCGACCTGTTGAGCCCCTAGCGTGATTTTCAGGAGTCAGGGCGCAACTTTTTGTTGTGCCCAGGCTCATCGTGATTTTTAGGGGCCCCTGTCCGACCTTTTGAGGTCTCGTGATTTTCAAGAACCCCGACACTACCTTTTTTGCCCCAGCGCGATTTTCAGGGGCCTAGGCGCGAACTTTTGAGGCTCCCAGCGTTATTTGCAGGGATCCCGGTCCGACTTTTTGGGAGCCACAGTGCGATTTTCAGGGCGTCGTCCCGATATTTTGGCCCCCAGCGTGAGTTTGAGGGACCCAACCTGTCTGGGGCCCATCGTGATTTCCAAGTACCCCAGCACGACTTTTTTGGCCCAGCGTGATTTTCAGCCCCGCGTGATTTTCGGGGGCCCAGGCGCGAACCTTTTAGGCCCCAGTGTGGTTTTCAGGGCCTCGCCCCGTCTCTCGGGGCCCCGGCGAGGCTTCTTGTGCCCCAGCGTGATTTCGGTGTTCAGGCCCGACCTGTTGAGGCCGCGGTGTGATTTTTGGAGCCGCAGCGCGACTTTTCTGGTGTCCCGGCGCTAATTTTTTCCGACCCCAGCGGTACCCCAGCCCCGGTCCCACTTTTGGAGCCCACAGCGTCATTTTGAGGAGTCTCGGATGGATTTTTATGCCAAATGTGATTTGCAGGGGTCTTGGTTCGATTTTGGGGTCCCTGGCGTCATTTTTAGGGGCCCCTGTGCGACTTTTGTGGCCCCCAATGTGAATAGTAGGGACCCCGGCGGTATTTTTTGGGGGCCCAACGATCATTTGCATGGGTCGCTGCACGATTTTAGGGTCCCAATGTGATTTGTTGGATCCCTGGTGCGATTTTTGGGGGCTCCAGCGGGATTTTTAGGGAGCTTGACGCAATTTTTCCGAACCCCGGCGCGATTCTTGGGGCCTGCAACCTCTCAGGGAGGGGGGAACTACCACATGCTCCCCCCTTCGTATGCCACTGTTTTCCATGACCGTGTATTTCTTTTGTATCTTGGCCCATGATCCAGTTATATTTCAACGTTGATATCAATTTTAAACTTTATGGGAAGTTGCCACAAAAACCATAGTTGAAGGACAACTTTTATGCCAAGATTTACCGTACTCTAATTTCCCACTGTTTTACTTCCCTTCCATTACCAATTTTCCACTGAGCCCTATGTCTTACAACGTAATTTTGTACTGTCCGATATACCAATTGACATTAACACGCGCCCTGGAGGGCCTGTGAGAATTACGCGCACTGGAGGGGGGGCGGATTCCGCCCCCCCCCCACCCCCCTAAGATCTCGGCTCCTAGTAAAGCTGGAGGAACGAAATTCGCAGGGTGGAGGGCACGGTAGTGAACTCTATTGTGTGCAATTTTCGTGACCTTAAGTCAATATTTTCAAGTTCAAATGAGGTCAGATTGGCAAAATTTTCCGGTTTTGCGTGGCTTGGCTTGTCATCGTTATGGATCGCTGTGATTGTGTTTAAATGCTCAAAAATGGGCATCAATGATGTTTTGGACATTACTAATGATGCAATGCCTATGCTAGACCCAACATTTGACCTCAGGTCACCTATATAGCACCACTTTATCAGGTCAGTTACCTGTTCCAGTTACCGGAACCGGCCGCCCGCCCGACTGCTCCGTCGGGCAGCTCGGAGCAATCGGCTTCGTGAAGAAGGGAGTAAAGTACATGAATAAAGTATGGAAACGCAATGACAAACAGTACAAATGACAACCAGTAGTGCATTTATGGCAACATTCCAGTTGATCAAGTTTGGTTCCATTAACCTGTCATGAACTTGAACTGACTTGATCTTGGTGACCTAACATGACCTTGAAACTATACAGCATATCAATATGCATCAAACAAGTCGCTAGTGTTGCCTAGAACACTTCCCTTTTGTCAGTATACTGGAAGCGCATCAGCGCCAATTTTTTTTGTCTGGCGCTATAACATTTTTTTAATTTAGCGGCCCCTAACTTGAAAAATTTTCGGCCGATTTCCATTTGTCTTGCTTTAAACGACGCGCCGTTCATTTCTAAGTAGGTACACCGAAAATCTCGTATATCGACCGGTAAAATCTGCCGTTATTTGCGAAAAACCGGAGGGGTGGGCGGATTTCGCCCCCCTCCAGTGCGCGTGTTAAGACTGTGCAAGTTAACTTAGCTATTCGTATGTTCTAGCGTAACCACTTGCGGGTAGCAGTGTTAAATAATTGACCATCTGCTCCTAATTTTCGCCTCATTCCCTCCGATTAAGATTCCCTCATTCCCTCCCTCATCCCTCGGTCCCTCGACGGACCGACTGACCACACTCGACGGACTGACTGACCACACTCGACGGACTGACTGACCACACTCGACGGACCGACTGACCACACTCGACGGACTGACTGACCACACTCGACGGACCGACTGACCACACTCGACGGACTGACTGACCACACTCGACGGACTGACTGACCACACTCGACGGACCGACTGACCACACTCGACGGACCGACTGACCACACTCGACGGACCGACTGACCACACTCGACGGACCGACTGACCACACTCGACGGACTGACTGACCACACTCGACGGACTGACTGACCACACTCGACGGACCGACTGACCACACTCGACGGACTGACTGACCACACTCGACGGACCGACTGACCACACTCGACGGACCGACTGACCACACTCGACGGACTGACTGACCACACTCGACGGACTGACTGACCACACTCGACGGACCGACTGACCACACTCGACGGACCGACTGACCACACTCGACGGACCGACTGACCACACTCGACGGACCGACTGACCACACTCGACGGACTGACCGAATGCTGACCACACTCGACGGACCGACTGACCACACTCGACGGACTGACTGACCACACTCGACGGACTGACTGACCACACTCGACGGACTGACTGACCACACTCGACGGACTGACTGACCACACTCGACGGACTGACTGACCACACTCGACGGACTGACTGACCACACTCGACGGACTGACTGACCACACTCGACGGACTGACTGACCACACTCGACGGACTGACTGACCACACTCGACGGACTGACTGACCACACTCGACGGACTGACTGACCACACTCGACGGACCGACTGACCACACTCGACGGACCGACTGACCACATGGTCAGTCGGACCGCATGGTGCGCCAGTCGCGCACCATGCGGCCACACCTAGCACAGGTCAGTCATGTGCCGGAACTTGGAGGGAGGGGCTCGGTCGACGACTCCGATCAGCGCCCTGCCCTGCATGTGAGACCGCATATGGCGGTGGCGTGACACCATGCACAGGAGCACAGTAGGAGGCGCTCGGCCGGCCGCTGTCGCGTCGGAACTGACCAAGAGCAGCACATTAGTCGACAGCCAGTGTTCGAGGCGTCAACTGCGACGTCAGCGCGAGTCAGCGTCGGCCGACGGGCGACGGTTTCCGCTCCGGGCGTTAATGGCAGTTCGGACACATGGGAGCAGCGTTAAAATAATGGGCTTTCGCTAGGTGTGAGATGACGAAACGAGTACAGTAGAATGTCGAAATTTGTCATGGAATTAGTGTCATTGAAAATGCTTTTGATGTCTTTCTGACTCAAATTTGGCTAATGGCGTACTTATGACTGTACCTTAATCATTTGTTTTGATATTTCGAATTTAAGAAGAGCTTTATTATGGATAGCGAGAAAAAAAACTATACAATAAACTGGTATTGTATGCCATTATCACATAGCTAATCCCTTTACCTGAACTTGCATTGCGAAATGTTGGTGTATCACCATACCTTATCGAGAGCATGAGCATGGCACTTATGAACAGGATACTTTTGGAAAGGAGACACGAAGACTTCATAAGCACGCATCAAGAAGCAGGATGTCGGTACTTCTTGGAGAAGGATGTCGATTGAGTGTTCAGAATGTGTTATATTCCACTCTATTTCACCAATAATTTATCACTGCATGGGAGCCAAACGCATTTCGAAAGAGGGTCCAAAAGCTGACTTCATTATAGTATGTTAATTTCTCTTTATTAATTTTCCTCATTTTTTTATGTCACCTGTGCTCTCATCAGGGGCGGATATTCGGGCATGTCCTTTCATGGAAATGTGCCGCTCCTCTGGGAAGGCTTGAGTGTACCCCTCAATTTTTTTTCAGTTATAGGTCCCTTTCTGAGAGGAAAGAGAGCCCATTAGATGGAAAGGCGCCCCTCAGGGAAGACCCCAGTGCACCCTCCATCGAATTTTAAGCCACAGGTGCCCCTCCACAAGACTCGAGTGCACCCCGTCGAGTTTTTCAGCCAGAGGTGCCCCTCAAAGCAAAGGTGCCCCTTCAGGTACTCTCGAAGTGGCGTCCCTACGGACATGTGCCCCCATGGCAATTCCTGGATCCGCTCCTGGCTCTTGTGTATCATCTTCTATGTGATGACGCTGTTTGTCTATTTCTCATGCGTACTTAATTTCTTCGATTCCATTATGCACTTACATTTCATGACCTTTTGAATGACGGAAGGCCATGTAATAGTCCATTTTGTTGATTTCGTGTGATAACGGTGACAATAAACAAGAAACAATGTGGTGCACACTGATTAGCTATGCCTTCACAGGTGTTTCTTTGCATGACAACGTACCACATACGCTGGTATGCTTGCAAGGGGCCGGATTTGCACCGTTTCTAACATGACTCACCTTGGTTGCAATGTTGTGATATTTGGCTGATCGATGGCAATGAGACAATGTCAAAAGTTCAAAAGATAATGCAGATTTGACAACCTTGCACCATGACGAAAGCAATAGCGGAAACGAAGGCAAATATACCGAAAAGTTTTAATGTAAATGTCAATTTAGTCTCATTGCCATCGATCACCCAAGACTCACTTTGGCGAGTCGCAGATGCCGGGACAGGTCCGATTGCATTGCGTCAAGCTTACAGTTGGCATCACGGCTTCGCTTCGCAGGTGCCGAGATCCGGTCAGTTTGCACGGAGGCCGGCATGTTCGCCATCCGGGCCAGACGGAAGGTGGCCAGCGAGAAGGACTTCCTCGATGCCGTCAACAAGGTCATCAAGTCTTACGCCAAGTTCAGCGCCACGCCAAAGTACATGACGTACAACTGAGCGGCGACACACGCTGAGCCAGTTCCGAACCGTGCTGCAGCCACCAGCTGACGGCCGACATGTGACGTCACGTTGCCATGGTGATTGTGGCAACACTGCGGGCTGTTGTGTGACGTGACGGGGTGACCGTCACGGTACCGGTACGGGTGCTGCTGAATCACGCGCACACCGGCAGCCGCACCTCGTGGGCCGCAAATGCACTGAAACTCAAGCTAAACCGGTAATACATGTGACTAAGACAAGTGGCGGAAAGTTTGGTGCGGTTCGGCACGGTGGCCAACGACAAAGCCTTGGTCGCTGCTGAGGGAATGGGTGGGGACTCGTCCGTCGAACCGTGCACACCGCTCGCGCAGGACTCGTCATACAACGGCGTACCGCTGTTATACTCGACACCCATTATAATTGGTGGAGAGAGCTGCCCTGACCGGGTAGCGACATTTTGGTCAGGTTTGAACTCAGCTTTGTAGGTCATTACAATACTGCACTTGGGGGGTGAAACGGTTCAAGGTACTATACGCTAAGCTATCCATAGTAGTGCCATTCTGATGTCAGCTTGCGAGATCAGATATTATATCTGTATGTTACACGATATTTTGGTTTGATTTTCAAAAATCTTGTGCTATTGTGATCGTTCAAGTCGCAACCAACCTTTCTGTACCTTTCCATCTTACCTTATGATGGAAAAACATTGCTTACATACGCATGGGTGTAACAACGGATTCTAAATTTGGGAGGGGGGGGGGGGACAAACCAGGGATGCGGTAAGTTTGAACAGGATAGAGGGGTCTCTATCCTGTGTCCGCGGGTGGGTGGCACCGCGGACGCAGGTGGGTCCGCGGTGGGCTGGCATGGGAAGCAGTGATGGGCGGTGGAGACAAGGATCGGTGGGGCGGTCGAGTCGAGGGTCGGAGGGGCGGTCGAGTCGAGGATCGGCTGGGCGTTGAGGAGGGAGGTGTGCCGGACTCCGGGAGCCGGCTGCTGGTGGACTGGTAGGGCGGTTGGGAGCTGGTGTTGGGCTGGGTGTATCGTGGTTCCGGCAATGAGCAAGCGCGTTCGCCATGGCCGAGTTCGCCAATAACGAAGGCGGCGGCACCGTAGTGGTAGAGGCACGTAGAGTCGTACCTCGTATAGCTTGTCATGGATGTGTACGTGTGATGGCAGCTGCAGTGAGTTGAATGAGATAACTATGTTTGTGCTTTGTTGCTCATGCTTCCCGTCTAATGTTTATCGTGGCTGTTGCGTCGAGGAAGGCTGTGTCGTCAAGCAGTGTAGCGATGCTGTCTGGTGGCACGTTATCCAATTCTGGGGCGCAAATGTAGCCCCGGCTGGTGTTCATTGTACGATGGATGCGGAGCGTGAAGGAACAACACTGATTATTGAAGGGGTTTTGCGTCTAGAAGTGTTTGTGTGAGTTGTCATGAAATATTTACCGATGTTCGACCAGTGGCGTACATATGATTTGCGCTTGCGCGGCTACTACCTATACCGCAGAAAACTAGCGCCCAGGAGCCCTGGTATCTTAACTGCGGGAGAGGACAATCTCCGCACACTTCGTATGACCGTTTCTGCCCTGTGTACATTAAAGAAAAGGAGATGCTTTCATTGAAATTTACACCTAACATTTCGTTTCGAGAAGCCCGAAATATGTACCTTAGTACACATCCAGAAATTTCGTACGCTGCCAAAGCAGCAACACTACCACCAATTAGAAAGACCCCTACCCGCCCGGAGCAGTACGAGTAGGGTTGTGCTGCTGTGCTGATAGGTTAGCTTGTAGCTCTGCTGCGATCATTTGGGGTCGCATGGCCCCCGCTGTCCCCTATGGCGACTGGAGAAGTGATGGCGGAGGATGAAGCACAGCCTGCACGCTCCCGTGCAGGGGTTACCCGCCCAGGATACAGCCACGGTCCCCCTTGAGTGTGATGGAAACTGGCAGGAGGTACAGAGAAGCGTCCAGGCAAGTCCACATCGTCCTCCCCACCAAAGTCCACCCCTTCTACCACGCCACCTTCGAAATCACCACCTTCCACTTTCCATCCGTCCTCCAACCTCCCCAGTCCCCTCACGCACCACCACCACCACCACCTCCAAATCCCTCTTATCTACATCCTCCCTTCCAGAATCCTCCCTTCCCGTGAGGCAGGCCTTCCCCCATCCTCCACGTCTGCTTCCGCACCTCCATCGCCTTCACGCAACACCCACCGACCAATCCATATCTCCGATGCAAGCTTTCACTACCAGGAAGCTGATAGGCGTGCCCGCGAGGCCAAACGAGCACGACTCGCCCAGATGGAGAGGGCCCGGACGGGAGGCCGCCAAGGGACTGACAAGTCTCTACCCCCCAAGGCCAACCACCCTATTTCCGCGACGGCGAGTGGAAGGACCGGCTCCGCCGGGCAACGAGATGGGCCCCCCTCCGCCTCCACCCCGTTTGGGGCCCCAGAAAAGAGGAATGCCGCTGTCGGGTTCCCCACCAGCGGAAGCGTCACCGCGTTCTCGCCCCAGGACCCAGTCGCTGGGACCTAGTCGAAGTGAACCCCCGGAGTGAACATACTCCGTCCCTGGGAAAGGTACGAAGCTTTAATCCCCTACGCTCTTTCCTATACAGCGACAATTTATCGTGCAACTCCTTTTATTTCATACAGAAACAAGGACTGTTTATATCTGTAAAGTTTCCCGAAGTCTGTTTTAACCTTTAAATCGCCCATCATGCAAGATTTTTTACAGTGGAACTGTAGAGGTTTTAGAACTAGTGCCCCAGAACTCCAGAGAGTTCTTAATCAACGGTGCCCATTAGTAGTATGCCTGCAGGAGACGAAACTTAGACCAGAGCACCAGATATCTATTAAAAGTTATTCTGTTGTCCGCAAAGATGTCCTACTAGACACCATTGCTCACGGCGGGGTGCTTCTGGCTCTGCACCATAGCGTTCCCGGAAAGGAGATATCGTTGAAAACTGACTTGCAGGCGGTGGCTGTGCGTATCCTCTTAAACCGTCGGGCTCTTACTGTGTGTACCCTGTATCTCCCCCTGGTGTTGTACTCCCAATCAATGATCTGGGGAAGCTCTTGCCTCAACTCCCGCCTCCACTCCTTCTTTTAGGAGACTTTAACTCTCATCACACCGTGTGGGGATGCGTTGATGTTAACTCTCGTGGGCGTCTCTTGGAAAATTGTATTCTAAAGACATCTCTTTGCATTTTAAACACAGGCGCAGGCACCCATTTTAGCCTCCCATCAGGTCTTACTTCAGTTTTAGATCTTAGTCTCGTGAGCCCACAGTTGGTGAACAGTTTTGAATGGACGGTTGACGAGGACCCATTGGGGCGCGACCACTTTCCCACCTGGTTGCACTATCAAGGAAGTCCCATATTGGGGCCCCGGCCACAACGATGGAACTTTAAGAAAGCGGATTGGAAAATGTTTGAAGACAAGGTACAGCGTGTATTTTGTGATCACTATAATAAACCACCAGTCTCAATAGACATTCACATCTCTCCTCTTAGGATGTACCACCGAATGTATCCCGAGAACCACTGGGTCCTCCCGGCGTACACCAGTTCCGTGGTGGACACACGAATGTCGTGATGCCATTCGAACTAGGCGACGCGCCTTTAGATCATTAAAGCAGGACAGAACCACCACACATTTAATAGAGTTTAAACGTGCTAGGGCTCTCGCGCGCCGTACGATACAGGAGGAAAGCAGTCTTCCTGGCTGGCGTATGTTACCTCTTTGAACCAATTTACTCCTCATTCTCTGATTTGGTCCCGACTTAAAAGAGTCTCAGGTCAATTCAGCACGATTCCTTTCCCTGTACTAGTCATTGGCGATCGTGAGGTAGCTCACCCATTGGATGTGGCAAATTAATTCGAAACTGCACTTGCATTCGGAGCTGAGAGAAGTCGAACCGGAACCACAGATAGAAGCTTCCTGCGCTATAAAACCATCTGCGAAAAGTCTGTGATTGACTTTTCTACGCCGCAATATTTGTCATATAGCCAACCGTTTACCCAATCTGAAATAATATCGGCCATCTCCTCACTGAAAAGCGTCGCTGAGGGCCCGTGAATGAATGAATTGAATGAATTATTGAGGCATTTGCCAGCGGAGGTGACCACGGTGCTCTTAGGCGCGTTCAACCATTTATGGGAATTCGATCTAATCCCTCCAATGTGGAGGAATGCCACGGTTGTCCCGCTACTGAAACCTGGGAAAACTGGTACTGACCCTCTAAACTATCGACCGATTTCTTTGACGTCTGCTTTGTGCAAGTTATTTGAGAAAATGATAAATGCCCGTCTTTCGTGGTTTCTGGAAAAGCATGATCTCCTGGCAAATTGTCAATGCGGCTTTCGTAGAAATAGAAGTACAATCGACCATATCGTGTCCATAGACACAGAGGTGAGGGTGGCGTTCCAGAGAAAGCGCCACATAGGTGCCGTGTTCTTCGACATTCAAAAAGCGTACAACACCACTCGGCGTCACGGAATCCTCCTGCACTTTTAAAGAAGGGAATTCGTGGTCATATGGGCAACTTTCTACATAACTTTTTAAAGGAAAGAAGATTTCTCATCCATCGGGAATCACCTTTCCCGATGGTTCATCCAAGAGAACGGCGTCCCACAGGGAAGCGTTCTCAGCTTACCAATCTTCGGCATCATGATAGACGACATTGGTGATACTATTCCGCCGGCCATGGGACGCTCACTTTTCGTAGATGACTTTGCTATTTGGTCCTGCGCCTCAAAAACACCACCTTTGCAAAGACAGCTGCAACTAGCAGTTGCAAGCCTGGAGAAGTGGGCAAACAGGAATGGATTTTCGTTTTCAGCAACAAAAACTGTCTCCCTCCATTTTTGTCGTCGTCGATGTTGTCAGGATATGCAAATTAAGCTGTCCAGCCCGTCGTGCGATTTTTAGGAGTGGAATTTGACCGACGTCTTACGTACAAGCACCACCTGAAGACCCTGCGTGGAAGGTGTTTTAGCGCACTGAACATATTGAAATGTGTTGCTCGTACTAATTATGGTGCAGATCGAGATACGCTCATGTTGTTATATCGTTCTTTGATACGCTCAATACTCGATGACGCCAGTTTTATCTTTGACGGTACAGCTGCAGCCAACAAGCGCACACTTGAAACCGTTCACCATACGGCTATCCGTATAGCAACGGGAGCATTTCGTACCTCACCCAAGATAAGTCTTCTAGCCGATGCGCATGAGCCCCCTCTTTGTCTGCGCAGAGAAAGGCTGGGAATGCGCAACGCCTTCAAACTTCTCCAGCTCCCTGATCACACCGCTTACTTACATGTTTTCTCGCGACAATTGCCGGCCATTTTCTCCACAGATCGAAATGTGAATGTTGCTCTGTTCGGTGTGCACGTACGTAAACTTTTCCAAGAAAGCGGAGTTAGATTCCAAGGAATCCGGAAGGTCGAGCACATGGAGACCCCCATGGGAGTTGGTCGCACCCGAGGTGGATTTATCCCTCGTTAAGACCAGGAAAACCGATGTTGCTCCAGAAGAGTTCCGCTCACTGGCCCTTGAACACATCGAATCATTTCTTGAATGGGCGATTACGTATACTGATGGTTCTCGAACGGAGGATGGTGTTGGCAGCGCATTTGTTTGCGGCTCTGTCACCCGATCATTTTCCCTCCCGAAGCGCGCATCTGTATATTCATCAGAACTTGTCTCCATTTTGAAAGCGCTTTGTTATATCGAAGTGTCAGGAGGAGATCGTCATGTGATTTTTACTGACTCCTTAAGCAGTCTTTTGGCCGTGAACACATTTTATCCCTCCAACCCACTTGTCCGTGATATCCTAAGATGTCTTACCGGGCTGCAACGCTTGGGACGGCGGGTAGTTCTGTGTTGGCTTCCTGGCCATGTTGGAATTGCTGCGAACAAGTTGGCGGACGCTGCGGCGAGGCGAGCAACGCATGCACCGTGCACTCGGTCGCTGCCGCTTCCCGCCACGGACCATTACCGACAGATCTCCATCTTCATCCTCAACAAGTGGCAAACAATGTGGGACGCGACCCAAGCGAACAAGCTGAGAGCCATCAAGCCACGTTTGGAATCATGGGGTCCCGTCGTATGCCTAGGAAAGAAGAGGTGACACTGTGTCGTCTCCGCACTTACAACACGCACGGTTACCTGCTGTGTGGTGACGGCAGACCCCAGTGTGCCACATGTCGATCACCACTGACAGTTCACCACGTTCTGATCTCGTGTCCTTCATATGCTGACCAACGTAGACGCTATTTTGGATCTCTCCAGATGTCTTCTCTTAGAACTGTTCTTTCCAACAGCTCTCCCATTGTCCGATCGGGACGACTAATTGATTTCTTATCCGAAGTGTCGTTTTTAACGATATATACCCCTCATCGATATTCATGACGTGTAAAATTTGTAACAAAATAAAATGGTGTCCGTGTACTGATGCTTGGTACCGCTTCTAACCGCATCTCCATGATCATATAAGTTATGGGCGCAATATGACCATAGTAGTCGAAGCGCCCGAAAACCCAAATAACTAAGTAGTGTGCCGGTCCGGCGTCAACCACTGGACGCCCGCGAGAGCGTGCCGGTCCGGCGTAAACCACTGGACATCTGCGAGAGTGTGCTGCCTCCACCGTGGCGCGACCAACACTTCCCCGTCCTCCATTGCTTCCGGCTATACCCCCCCCCAATACGTTATCTTTATTCCATTTTGTTTTCGGCGCGAATGATCCAGAACTTTTTAGAACTCTAGCTGTTGTCGATTCCGCCGTGAGCCGGTCAGCTCCCTCCCCGCGCATGTCACAGTTGCCTCAATTTTCTATGTTTCCGGCCGAACAACGTGGCCGTGCATCAACGTGGTGTCAGCTCTTTTCGTTTCGTCGTCCAGGACATGCCTTTCCGCCTGTCGGTGGGTTGCCATGACGATTTTAGCCGAGAAAGTCCAGCTGCAGGATCCTGCTGGTGGCCTGTTCTTCTCGTTGGGTCCTGTTTGTGTCAGCCGCAGATGTGGTCTCGACACGAGGAGGGTGAGGGGCGCACGGCCATGGGGCGCGAGGGCTGGTTTCTGGTAGACCATCCGAGCGTCTTTGAGGAAATGTAACACTTCCTACAGCCGTTTTGTTTTGGTGTACGCCAGCCAGGACCAAAACGACGGGGTGTGACTGTCTACCCCAAAATAATATTTATGAAATTAATGTTTTTTTTCCAAGATGGCAAAACAAAGCGGCCCAAATCCGGGGAGAAATCGGTATTTGGGGGTACCCTTGGTTGATAGACCCAGGGCTGAGCTGCCCAACTGATCTTGCGATCCTACACCCCTGGTGCAGAGGGTTCCAGCGCTCAGGGTCGATGAGAGTGGACTGTGGCGCTGCTCTGAGCAGTGTGACTGAGCCTACGTCGGCGGCCGGACGGCCGCCCGACTGCCGCTCAGGGTCGATGAGGGTGGACTGTGGCGCTGCTCTGAGCAGTGTCACTGAGCCTACGTCGGCGGCCGGACGGCCGCCGACGTAGGTCGATGAGAGTGGACTGTGGCGCTGCTCGTCACTGAGCCTACGTCGGCGGCCGGACGGCCGCCGACGTAGGTCGATGAGAGTGGACTGTGGCGCTGCTCTGAGCAGTGTCACTGAGCCTACGTCGGCGGCCGGACGGCCGCCCGACTGCCGCTCAGGGTCGATGAGGGTGGACTGTGGCGGTGCTCTGAGCAGTGTGACTGAGCCTACGTCGGCGGCCGGACGGCCGCCCGACTGCCGCTCATTAGCCGTTGCTAAATTCCAGTTAATAGAAAGCAGTCAGCAGCAGCTCTTCCGAACCAAGTATTCGCGTTCCAGACGAGGTTTCCCTAGACTACCACTCAAGCCACAATGAGTCCTCGGGCTCCCAGCTGGAATACAACTTCTCTACAGCAACCATGAACATAAGAGCCAATAGGGCAGAATTGAATCTTCCATGCCAATGATTTTCAGTTTCGCATAGTGCCAATGAGCGTTCACTGGAAACAAGGGCCTCCTCAAACGTGTTTTCCACACCAATAATTTCATGTTTTCTACACTGATGATCACACCACACCCATAATCTACGCCCATTGCTTTTTCTTTTGCATGGATATTGTGAAGAAGAAAAAAAACAATGCAGGGAAACCTTTTAAAAGATCTTTATATGTGATCAGCTTATCGAAATTATTATCAAACAGGAACAGGAAGCTGAGAGCTAAGTGGTAACAGGAAGCTAAGAGATACCAAACACGTGGGTGCGAATGATCAACTCTGGTCGAAGCGCCCTAAAGCCCAAATAACAAACAAACAGAGATTGTGTGTAAATAAAATATATACACGACCTTCAATATACCAGGAGGTGCTGAGTTTACATCAAAAGTAACGATAAGGGTTGTACTTTATTGCTCAACGTTTCGGCCAGGGGCCATCGTCAGGAGTGATGAAAAAAAGCTCAAGTTTAAACCATTGAAATAATCACGCGGGAAAAAAGCGTGCAAAAAGACACGTGAAATGCAGAAAAACCTCCTCAGTGGTGCAGACACTCACAGAAACTCCAAACCAGAAACAAACTATGTCAAGAAGGAATCCTCTGAGGAAGCCCGAGCCGATGGTCCATATACATATCGATGCATACACTCACGCACATATAGACATATATCCAATATAACGCGTAATGCATACTATATATAATTTATGTTTATGTAATTTTATGTGATATACCAAGACGTCGTTTGCGTGTTTAGTAGCGGCCGTAGATTACGTATATGTAGAGATTCGAGGACCTTCAGATCAGCGTTGTCCCTGGCTGTTGCTAGAATTTCTACTTTGAAGTTTGTGTTAGTGTCACTGTGTTCCATGTTAGAATGTTTGTCGATCATGTGTTCGCCTAAAGGAGTGTATGCTCTCCGAAGTCTGGCATCTCCCAAGTGCTCATTGTACCTATCCCTGATGCTACGTTTGGTTTCACCGACATAAAATGTTACAAGACAGCGATGGCACGTTATTTTGTAAACTACGTTTTTCCGTGTACATCTACCTTTGAGCCCGTTGATACAGGTGTGGCACGTTCTCCTACCAGCAGGGCATGGCGGCATTTCCAGGGCTGAGCGGACCAGGTAAGATTTCAGCGTAGGTCCGCTAGTCCAGGCTACCCTAACATGGTTTAGATGAGACGAACGGATGGCTGCGTTTACCTGCCGACATAGTTGGTCATCGACAAAAGGAAGTCTCATGTAAACATAGTTGGGATTGCTACCCGCTCGATGCCGACGTTGCCCACCTATCCTACTACTGTTGTGAGGGTGAACAGCACGAGCGGCGGAGTGTACCCGATGTGCTGGGTATCCGTTTTCCAGGAAAAGAGTCGTCATCTTCGCAAGGCTCCGCTCGCATGAAATAGTATCGGAGGAGACTCGTGCTGCTCTCCTCATTTGGGATTTTAGAACGGCCTTTCTAGTGGCCATCGGGTGGGCCGAATCATAGTGCAAGATGATGGGGGTTGCCATTGGTTTAAAGTACAGCTCGGTGGTGTAGCTCCCATCAGACTGAACTACAAACAACGTATCAAGGAAAGGAATCGAACTGCTATGACCAGTGTGTTCTAAGGTAAACTTGATGCTGGAATGTTGTCGGTTAATTTCTGCAAAGAAGTCTAGCAGAGAGGCCAAGCCATGTGTCCAAACACCAAAAATATCGTCTATATACCTCATGTAGAGAGCTGGTTTCAAATCATACGAAGCTAAGAAGATCGACTCAAGGCGGTGCATAAAAGCAATCGCTAAAGGAGGTGCACATCGGTTACCCATAGCCACTCCTTTTGTTTGCTTGTACATGGAGCTACCGAAACGTATGAGGTTATTGCTGAAAATATGTGTTAGTAATTTCACACAGTCCTGTACCCCAATCCCGAAAACACAAATTTCATCCAGATTGTCCTCGATTAGACGAATCACAGCATCTATTCCCTCCTTTATCGGAATGCTGCCATATCAATTTTTCACGTCCATGGTGAAAACAATACTGCCTTCCGGAAGTTTTGTAGGAAACGTTTCTTTCACCCTCTGCAGGTACGACTCCGAATTTGTCAGATGGGCGGGAACCAACGCTAGTATCTGGACGAGAATCTTACTCAAGAACCAAGATAACTTGTCTAGGGGGTCACCACTCGCAGACACTATAGGGCGCAGTGGAACCTCCAGTTTGTGGTTTTGGGGGAGCCCGTATAATTCCGCTGTGCGGCTGGAATGAGGAAGGAGAGATAACACGGTGTCTTTATGTAACTTCCCTGATAAAGTTTCCTTGATGATAGTACATGTTTCGATTTCGAGACGTTTGGTAGGGTTTGGTTGGGAAGGAATGCTCTGATAATCGTCCGTTATTTTCCTGGCCTTTTCAAATGTAATCCGTTTTGTTTAGCACGACGAATCCTTTGCATTTATCTGACGGCTTTACTATTACATTATCGTTGTTTTTCATTTCCCGAAGTACTTCCCTCTGTTTCGCATAATTGTCCGACATTTTGTTCCATGCTTTGTTGTGATATTTATATGCTTTTAGCACTTTTGTTTTTAAATCTTTCAACTCAGATTCTATTTGAGTTGTGGCTCTCGGTGGTTGGTGTGCAGGAGTGTCGGGAAACATGGGGCGAAGCTTTAAATAACCTGTGCTAGAGGTGCTTTGTGATAAGCCTGCCTGCGGTACCTGAGGTACAGTTTGCTGTTTCGTCTCCCTCACATTCCTCCACCGCAAACCATAGATCGCCCTTTCTACGCCTGATTCCGCCTTTTCCAAGCAGCTACGATCCACTTTCTGAGCTAACGCAAAATTGGGGCCTTTGTCAAGCAATCCCAAGATATCTGAGTCTAGAGGTAACTTACTTAGATTAGACGTGCGAGCGCACCACAGGAGGACGAACTTCGCCTAGGCACACATTCATCGTACCAACCACCCACGCCACTCCCGGATACAAATAAATTACTCCACCACGCGGCTACTAGTGGAGAGAGCTCGGGGGGGGATGAGTGGTCTAGGGGTAAGATGCTCGTCTCACAATCCAAAGGTTGTGGTTCGAGTCTCACCTGTCGCTACTCTTCGCCCGCGACCAATCGGCGTGAGAGATTGGCGACGCCAGATCACTCAACGGTCGACGTGTCATAAAACCAATAATCAACGGAGAGAACTCGGGTAGTTGCATTACTTCTCGCACCCACGGTACGGTCACCAACGGCGATGGCACCGAACAATATCGTACAAATCGCACGTCTAATCTAAGTAAGTTACCTCTAGACTCAGATATCTTGGGATTGCTTGACAAAGGCCCCAATTTTGCGTTAGCTCAGAAAGTGGATCGTAGCTGCTTGGAAAAGGCGGAATCAGGCGTAGAAAGGGCGATCTATGGTTTGCGGTGGAGGAATGTGAGGGAGACGAAACAGCAAACTGTACCTCAGGTATCGCAGGCAGGCTTATCACAAAGCACCTCTAGCACAGGTTATTTAAAGCTTCGCCCCATGTTTCCCGACACTCCTGCACACCAACCACCGAGAGCCACAACTCAAATAGAATCTGAGTTGAAAGATTTAAAAACAAAAGTGCTAAAAGCATATAAATATCACAACAAAGCATGGAACAAAATGTCGGACAATTATGCGAAACAGAGGGAAGTACTTCGGGAAATGAAAAACAACGATAATGTAATAGTAAAGCCGTCAGATAAATGCAAAGGATTCGTCGTGCTAAACAAAACGGATTACATTGAAAAGGCCAGGAAAATAACGGACGATTATCAGAGCATTCCTTCCCAACCAAACCCTACCAAACGTCTCGAAATCGAAACATGCACTATCATCAAGGAAACTTTATCAGGGAAGTTACATAAAGACACAGTGTTATCTCTCCTTCCTCATTCCAGCCGCACAGCGGAATTATACGGGCTCCCCCAAAACCACAAACTAGAGGTTCCACTGCGCCCTATAGTGTCTGCGAGTGGTGACCCACTAGACAAGTTATCTTGGTTCTTGAGTAAGATTCTCGTCCAGATACTAGCGTTGGTTCCCGCCCATCTGAAAAATTCGGAGTCGTACCTGCAGAGGGTGAAAGAATCGTTTCCTACAAAACTTCCGGAAGGCAGTATTGTTTTCACCATGGACGTGAAAAATTTATATGGCAGCATTCCGATAAAGGAGGGAATAGATGCTGTGATTCTTCTAATCGAGGACAATCTGGATGATATTTGTCTTTTCGGGATTGGGGTACAGGACTGTGTGAAATTACTAACACATATTTTCAGCAATAACCTCATACGTTTCGGTAGCTCCATGTACAAGCAAACAAAAGGAGTGGCTATGGGTAACCGATGTGCACCTCCTTTAGCGATTGCTTTTATGCACCGCCTTGAGTCGATCTTCTTAGCTTCGTATGATTTGAAACCAGCTCTCTACATGAGGTATATAGACGATATTTTTGGTGTTTGGACACATGGCTTGGCCTCTCTGCTAGACTTCTTTGCAGAAATTAACCAACAACATTCCAGCATCAAGTTTACCTTAGAACACACTGGTCATAGCAGTTCGATTCATTTCCTTGATACGTTGTTTGTAGTTCAGTCTGATGGGAGCTACACCACCGAGCTGTACTTTAAACCAATGGCAACCCCCATCATCTTGCACTATGATTCGGCCCACCCGATGGCCACTAAAAAGGCCGTTCTAAAATCCCAAATGAGGAGAGCAGCACGAGTCTCCTCCGATACTATTTCATGCGAGCGGAGCCTTGCGAAGATGACGACTCTTTTCCTGGAAAACGGATACCCAGCACATCGGGTACACTCCGCCGCTCGTGCTGTTCACCCTCACAACAGTAGTAGGATAGGTGGGCAACGTCGGCATCGAGCGGGTAGCAATCCCAACTATGTTTACATGAGACTTCCTTTTGTCGATGACCAACTATGTCGGCAGGTAAACGCAGCCATCCGTTCGTCTCATCTAAACCATGTTAGGGTAGCCTGGACTAGCGGACCTACGCTGAAATCTTACCTGGTCCGCTCAGCCCTGGAAATGCCGCCATGCCCTGTTGGTAGGAGAACGTGCCACATCTGTATCAACGGGCTCAAAGGTAGATGTACACGGAAAAACGTAGTTTACAAAATAACGTGCAATCGCTGTCTTGGAACATTTTATGTCGGTGAAACCAAACGTAGCATCAGGGATAGGTACAATGAACACTTGGGAGATGCCAGACTTCGAAGAGCATACACTCCTTTAGGCGAACACATGATCGACAAACATTCTAACATGGAACACAGCGACACTAACACAAACTTCAAAGTAGAAATTCTAGCAACAGCCAGGGACAACGCTGATCTGAAGGTCCTCGAATCTCTACATATACGTAATCTACGGCCGCAACTAAACACGCAAACGACGTCTTGGTATATCACATAAAATTACATAAACATAAATTATATATAGTATGCATTATGCGTTATATTGGATATATGTCTATATGTGCGTGAGTGTATGCATCGATATGTATATGGACCATCGGCTCGGGCTTCCTCAAAGGATTCCTTCTTGACATAGTTTGTTTCTGGTTTGGAGTTTCTGTGAGTGTCTGCACCACTGAGGAGGTTTTTCTGCATTTCACGTGTCTTTTTGCACGCTTTTTTCCCGCGTGATTATTTCAATTGTTTAAACTTGAGCTTTTTTCATCACTCCTGACGATGGCCTCTGGCCGAAACGTTGAGCAATAAAGTACAACCCTTATCGTTACTTTTGATGTAAACTCAGCACCTCCTGGTATATTGAAGGTCGTATATATATTTTATGTACACACAATGTATAAAACCCAGGAGCATCTAAGAGCCATTCTTCGTTATATTAAACAACAAACAGAGACATCAAACACGAATCTAAGGGATATCGAACACGAAGCTAAGAACTAAATTACAGCTTTCGAATTAAGAAAAAGATCCTTGGTAATAATTGGTGTTCTACCGACTTGGTTATCAAATTATGGCAACTTTAAGAAAGCGTGACATCAAATTGTGAAACACAAATACATATTAATTGCATTTATATGCGCGAAATTCCTGCAATCTTCTTGGGGTATTTATTGCATGTGAAACGAATTTTTGTGCGTTGCTTTCCTCCAGCTTCAACTTTATATCAGTTTAACTTTACTTTATGCATGACCAGAGTTCCAGGTCATGATTAAGGTCAAATCACTGATTCTGTTCTTGCTCAATACGTCATTGATGTAAGTATAAATCCTGTGCCACTTCAGGTGCCACGATCCTGATCCTGAACTTGCTGCCGCGATGTCGCAGAGGTGCCTGTCGCTCCTATCGCTCCCTTCACAAGCCTGTGTGGTGCCGACCAGGCCAAAACATTCACCGCTTCAGATGGTAAGTGATCCGTATCAAGTTATAAATACCGACCGCATTACAGTGCCTTGCGTTCCTTTAGCGTCGTCAAGCCTGACAGCACCTGGGAATTAATCTACCTTCCAAAGTTCATTGAGACTCTGTAGCGTGTAGTGTGACGAGCTGCCTCCAAACTGTGAGACTGCGCTGTGCGGCCGAGTGCCGAGTCGTCAGAGCTGGGCAGGGCCCCCAGACTGTGAGACTGCGCTGTGCGGCCGAGTGCCGAGTCGTCAGAGCTGGGCAGGGCCCCCAGACTGTGAGACTGCGCTGTGCGGCCGAGCGCCGAGTCGTCAGAGCTGGGCAGGGCCCCCAGACTGTGAGACTGCGCTGTGCGGCCGAGTGCCGAGTCGTCAGAGCTGGGCAGGGCCCCCAGACTGTGAGACTGCGCTGTGCGGCCGAGCGCCGAGTCGTCAGAGCTGGGCAGGGCCCCCAGACTGTGAGACTGCGCTGTGCGGCCGAGTGCCGAGTCGTCAGAGCTGGGCAGGGCCCCCAGACTGTGAGACTGCGCTGTGCGGCCGAGTGCCGAGTCGTCAGAGCTGGGCAGGGCCCCCAGACTGTGAGACTGCGCTGTGCGGCCGAGTGCCGAGTCGTCAGAGCTGGGCAGGGTCTGCCTCGCCGCGGCGAGCTGAGCCTCGTCGCTGTTTCTGCATCTGCCCGACTGCTGACACGATTATCAACACGTAGACGTTTCGGCAGAGTCTGCCTTGCATTGCCAGCAGAGCTTAGTGATGCATTTCCTCTTGCCGTCGCATCGACGGTCGTAAATGAGTCCTAGGGCTATGCAAGGATTGTGACGTCTGTAACGTCAGTAGCACAGCTTGAGCTTGACAATATTTGACAACATTACTTACTACTTTACTTGTCTATTGAAAGACAATACCTTAACCAGAAACTGGAGAAGCGAGGAGAAACTGGAGAAACTACAACACTGAAAAAAATGAATTGATTTTCTGCACCATGGAAATGGCGGCTTAACACACGGAAACCTATTTGAGTGTGAGCACATTTATTTCAGCAAGGATACCTATCATGTTACGTTATGTTTCTAATTGTGGGCTAAGAGCTCGGTGAATAGCACAACGAAGTTTATATTGAAGAAAATATGGGTAATATTGTGTGATTAGCATCTATGTATACTGTGAACGCTTTATAGGTATAATGGTTATCTTTATGGGCACAAAGCTTTATCTCTCTTGCTTGGCTTTCAGTGTTTTGACTTTTACACGATCTGCTTTTGCATTCATTTGGCAGATATCTTGTCCCCATGGTCCCCATGTGAAACAGGCAGGCAATAACAAATAGGCTCAATTTTCGTGTATGATAAATAGTAAAGCAAAACTAACACTCCGGGAACTAGCAACATCCGTTAACTTGACAAATGGAAAAAAGTACCCCGATAACCAACAAGACAGCTCCCAGCTGTAAAAGATACAAAAAAGGTGTTAACAAAATGGGCAAAATGTGGGCGACATATCAGGAGTCTCTTTTTCTGGAGGAGGTACCTATATCTTCCTCGGCTTTTAACCTTCAATCATTTTCATAAAGTGACACCCATCTCATCGTTGGCACTTGGTAGGTGTTCAAGTTTTTCCTTTACCTATTTGTTCGTTTTTCTGGGTGTTCAAGACCAAATCATGAGATTCCTGCAGTCAATGCTTTCTTCCGTTTTTTAGGCAGCTTCCGGAGGCACTTCAATGCCGCGGGAAGTTGTTTGTATAAACGGATATAATAATACACCCAAGATAAAAATGACTGATTCAAGGCGGCTACGATTCAAACCGACATAGCTCGCGAACCAATGGACCGATCATCACGAAACCGACACCAATGTGTAGCTACGACAATAAGCCTTTCGCTCAATGAAGCCAACCGGCTTGAGTAATTCACCTTTTCTGTTTAATTGTATTATTCAAAAAGTTCAAAAGACGCGGCACAATAACTGCCGTAGACGCTTGTTAGCAAATTATTATCAGATTTAGGGTACTGGTGCTTTATAGGACTTCACATTTACAGTTCGTAGTAAAAACTATATAGTTCCTGTAACTCCAAAGATACTGTTATTACCAGTGTCGCTGTTCCTGGGCGCGTCTTGGAATATTCCTTTCATTCATTTAAAACTAAATTTAGCTAGAATCGTTGCTGGGGAGGCTTGACAGAATCACACTCGGTGCTAAGCGCATGCTTGTTGCTTTGACCCTGAACCCAGCAAAACCTACAAAGCATGGTAGCCCCGTGATGCGGGGCCATCGCGGGCAGCCCGTAATGAACCCGTGAAAGGGCTGGATGTGGGCAGCCCGCACTGGTCCCATTTGGGCAGCCAACGCAGATTTTGCGCCGAAAGTCACATGGAAAGTGCGGTGGCCCATTTATACTCCGACTATGCACACACAAAGCACAAAGTATTTAACTACTATCGGGGGCATGATGTCTTCATGTGAAAACCGCGCCGATACCATGATATTTTTTTACTATGGGCCCCCTCCCCTAATAGCATAGCTATGTCCGCCAGTGGCCGCCGGAGTCAATTTGTCCTCACTATTTTTGGAGGCCCAGCATAATTTTCATGGGCCACCGATTACTTTTTGGGTCTCAGCATGACTTTTTCAGGGGCCCGGCCATATATTTTGGGCACCCAGCATGATTTTCATGAGCTCCGATGCGACTTTTTGCGCCACAGCGTGATTTTCAAAGCCACGGCCTGATCTTTTGGAACTGTCAGCGTGATTTTCGTGGCCTCAGCTTGACTTTTTTTCGGCCCCAACGTGAGTTTCAGGGGGCCCGACGCGACTTTTGGGGACATAAGCGTGATTTTCAGGGGCCCGTGGGACTTTTCGGCCCCCTGAAAGATTTCCAGGAGCCCGGCCATATGCTCTGGGGTTCCAGCGTGATTTGCATGCATCCCGACGCCACTTTTGGGGCCCGTGTCATTTTCAGGGAGTCGGACCGACCTTTTGAGGGCCAGCGTGATTTTTCGGGCTCCGGTGCGACTTTTTCGACTCCAAGCGTAATTTTCATGGACTTTGGCCAGACGTTTTAGGACCCAGCATGATTTTTAGGGGTTACCGCGTGACTTTTGAGGCCCCAGCGTGGTTTTGAGGGGCCCGGCGAGATGTTCTGGGGCTCCTAGCGTGATTATTTTTATGGCCCCGGCACCAATTTTCCAAACCCCGATGCGATTCTTGGAAGCCCCACAACCTCTCAGGGGGGCAATTGTACCCTTTGCCCCTTCGATACTCCACTGACGTGAGGAAATGTGAGGAAAATGTGTTCAGCCATTGCGCATGACTGGACACATTTTGCTGGACACATGATCCGCCACTGCCGATACTCATTGATTTCGGCCATTCAGGACCTTTAGCGACCTGGAGGGGAGCAGCAGGTTCAGCGAACCCTGTGTTCAGGGGGATCCGTCCGGCCGTTTTCCGATGTCTACCATGGGATGACGTCACATCATGCAAGTGACGTCCACATGGATAAATAAATACGTGCACTGATAAATAAATAGGAAAAGAAATAAAACGACCATATGGTAGATCAAGAAGACAAACATAACGAAAAAAATGCATGTCAATATATATTTATTGATATATATATATATATATATATATATATATATATATATATATATATATATATATATGCATATATGCGTGTATGTATATACTCAATGGTATATAAAAAAGAAACAATGAATAAGAACGTGGTACATGATATTAACAAAGTATACGCTAACCTAAGCAGTTGATTGCCAGGCAGTGTGGCTGCAGTTGTCTCAGTTGTTAGGTACTGACGACCAGGGTGGGAATTAAAGTACTTCCTAAGAAATGTAATCTGTCAAATTTTTGTTTGCACTCCGGGTTCGTACTGGATAGGATGAGCTTCATATATATTCCGACACAAACATGTAGAAGGAATATAAATATCACTAGAAACCAGGGGCGTCGATTTGTGTCGTATTGTGAGGGCCATGGCCTCACCAATGTCCATCTTGCCCCACCCAATGTTAATTTGGGCACCCAATAACGTATGCTTCTTGTATGCTGATGAGAAGAAAGCTAGATAAAAATTTGAAGCACATCAAGCCACTTAGAAAACATAGGTGATGCCAAGCAAAACATTTTTTTTTAAAACTGAAAAGACAGATTTGGGTTGGATAGTGGATTGAATCTCCAACTTTTGCTGCATAAAATGAGAACGTGTGCAAAAGCAAAACAGTCAGATTTGCTTCCACTTTTCAACCATAGCTTTGCGTAATGAAATGCTGTGATTCGCTCACGATGATATATTTAAAATCCAATTGGCTGAAAAATATACAAAGTCACTAATCAACACCTGCATTGTAATGCTGATACTTCCGAACGCAGGCATATGGAGCATGAACTGAAATCACTCAATTGTCTGAATTTCCAGTCGATGTCAAACGTGCATGCAATCTGGTCGAGTCAACAAGAATCACATTGTTTACATTGATTGAGATTGTGGACATACAAACTATAATTACCTTCAGCAGCCCACCCATCCCACCAGTAGCTTTACATTTACCTAGGTACACGCATGTCCAGAATGCATATATTAAATGTTGATATGGCGCACCCCAGTCCTAACGGTGAATTGTTCCTTAGTGATTACGGAGTGAATACGTCGTAATCAGTATGTAGACTTACTGATTACGAGTGCATGTAACGTCTTTACAGTGTCATGCTGTATAGGAACTTTGACTCGTCCCAGGTCAAGTTACAATAGGAAGTAAAAAATAAAATTGGTCAATGAAGTCAAGAAGGCAAAGATGGTCGGGTCCAGGCGCCACCAAAGGTATAGGAAACTCAGCCCTTGACCTTTCCTCGGGGAAGGAAAAGATTACAGGCACTGACAGATTCGCAGTAAAAATTGTTCCTGTTGCGACAAACCCGCGGTCGGGCTTGAACACGGGAACAAACTCGACAGGACCTTCCGTAGGGAGGCTGTCCCAACTCACCCACCTCAGCTGTCGCGTAGGTGCCCTTCTCAGGGCGCTTACGGGAAGCTTCGCCCCTCGCGTGACGTAGATCACCCGGCCTCCAAGTAGGCTAGCTTTCCGAATTCGCAGACGTAGCTTCCCTCCCACTCCCTCCAGGCCTAGCGGCGCTCTCGGGCGTCGTCGGAAAACCGAGTCTTGCCGGCGGCCAGCTCGTCACTGTTTTGTGTCCCATCCCTCCCTATAGGTTAGAGTCGGTCAGAGGTCTCTTTCTGGGCCAAAGGATAGCGTTAACCTACTGCGCCCGCCTCTGACCGACTGATCCCATCCCTCCAACTCTGTGTCTTTCTCCACCTTTCCACCACAGTTCTTTTCACCCATTCCTTGTAGCACCCCTTCAGGGTGCCTATCTTGTCTGCTCCCCTTTTGTATGCCCTTCACACAATACACCCCACACCATTCCCCTGCCCAGGACGCCCGAGAGTCCCTCGTCCCCCTCGGATGGTGGTGGACGCCGGCCCCGGCCAGGAGCCCGTCTGTCCCTTCCCCGTACCTACCGCAAGGAGAGTCCTTTGTGATCCTAACAAGGAAGGAGAGATCATGGGCCAGAACTTCCCCGCTCGCCATAGGGTGAGAAACCGACCTCTGGACCGGCGGAGTGGCCCCCGCCAAAGTCCTCCGCTCGTGGTCCCTGCTCGTCCGCGTGAGGGAGGCGTCCCAGGCCCGGGCCCCCCTAAATATGAACCAATTCCTCGGTGCCAACACCGCGGTGGAAATGGCCGACAAGCTTAACATGGCCTTCGTCGCGGCATACGCCCCAGAACTGACTGACATATCCGATGAGGAGCTCCTCACCGAGCTAGCACCACAGAGTATGCGAGACTACCCACCTCCGCCGCCGCTCCCGCCGCCGCTCCCGCCCTGAAGCCAAGCTTCAGGACCATCACCCCGCCACCCATATCATGGCGAGCTACCTTCGAATACCGCTCCGCACGTGGATCCCGCCCCCAGCCCGCTGCACCTTTTGCCAGCGATTTGGGCACTTAAGCAGGGTCTGTTGTCCCAGGGTGTGCCAATACCAATGTGTGGGCGTTGTGCCTAGGGCCACCCAACGGACGCCTGCGCGACCGACGAACCCTGCTGCGCGGCCTGTCAGGGACCGCACCCGGATTCCTCTCCTCGGTGCTGGCGGTCTCTGGCTCGACACCAAAGACCGCCAGCAGCGCCGCCTCGACACACTAGCCCTCCGTCTCCCAAACCACCGGTGGTGTGGGCCCGACCCTGTTCGGCCCCCTGTGGCCTATCCCAGCCGAGGCGGCCGCTCGCCCTTCGTCCCTCCGGTCCCGGCCCTCTGGACACAAAATCGATCACTATCCAATGGTAGAACCCCACACCGCGCATTTCTCCAACTCACCATTAACCAATGCCACATTGCTACATCACAGAACCCACAGCCGTCGCAGAACACATCGCCACTTATTACTCTGACATATTCAACACCCAGTACTCACAGCACACCACCAGATTCCTTCACAACACTTTTGTCACCTATGACTTTGGCTCCGACAACTCCGAACCCTACAACGCCCCCTTTACTCTTTATGAACTAAGTTTATCACCCTCCAAGGCAACCAACACTGCTGTTGGCCCGGATCAATTGGCATGCCACTTTTTTCCAAATTTATCTGACTCCGGTAAAGACAGCCACCTTTCTGCGCTAAATCAACAATAGACTGACGGTACTTTTCCATCCTCTTGGTCTTCTTGCACTATCATCTCTATCGATAAACCTCGCAAACCTCGACACGTCTCTTTTAGCTATCGCCCTATCTCTCTCAATAGTTATGCATGGAAAATCTTTGAGAGCATGGTTAATGGATGAATCAGAGTTTATGTTGAAAATAACCAAATTCTTTCTCCTTTTCAAAGTGGCTTTCGGCCAAGACCGCTGATAATCTAATCAAAATTGTCGACTAAATGCAGCGTGGATTCGGGAAAATCGAAATCATCACCTTTTTCCTAGACCTATATTCCGAGTTTGATAAAGTGCACAGTTCTGCCCTTCGAATTAGATTACACAGAATTGGCATCAAGTACAGAATGGCCACCTTCATCGCCAATTTTCTCCACAATCGCTCTTTCACCGTTCGTTGCGGCAACGTCCATTTCCGGTCCCACACCCCCAATCAAGGCGTCCCGCAAGGCAGCCTCTTATCCCCAACCCTATTCCCAATTGTGATCAACGATGCATTGGACCAACTTCCCCTGTTTGCTCCCTGTCTAAAATATAATCTGTACGCCGATGGTGGTTATTGGTTTTTACGACACGTCGACCGTTGAGTCATATAGCGTCGCCAATCTCTCACGCTGTACGCGTGTACGTATTTCTCGTCGTGGTCTTTTCAATGGTTCCCATCTCGATGCCGTGGAAATGCTCTTTCTGTCGTCTCATTTGCTCGCACAGGTGGCCGACCTGCACCACATCTCACTTATCTTTCATTACCATCACAGTCGACACATGCACACACAACATATTTCACAAAGCTGCATAGTGGTACAGATGGCTCAGATACAGAGAAATAATAGCGTAGAATACGGATCTGGGCCGTGACGCATCTCGCCATGCACATTTCTTCATGTACACGATCTCGCATCTCATCAGTGATACCATTGGTCGCAGACTTAGCACATTGATACAGCAGTCTCATATCAGTGCTTGGGCCCTGCTCCGTGATGGCAGCTCTGGAAAATCCTCACACGTTACTGCAGCAAACGCAACATCTAGCTTGTGGACATCTCCTGCAATACATCTTCAGATTGGCCCAGAGAACATACTGGGCCCAGCTGTTTCCGTCCAGCAGGCCAAATAGAGCTGGATAGGGCAATTCCGCCTGGTGGCACAAGCAAATAATCGACCCACAGGTCGCCCCATCAGTTGTTCAAAATGTGCCATCTATCCCCCCTCCACCAAACAACCCGGTTTGTGCCATCACCACCAATCAAGGCAATGTTTTGCGCACCTACCATACGACCATGCAGAATATCTTGGAGCTTTTGCGCGACAATGTATCCGGTGTACTTTCCGTCACACGCAAAATGACCTACATGCACATCTCCGGGATGCATATTTACCGAGACATGGTGTACACTCATCTTTTCGTACGACATACGATCCGATTTGACAATGCCCTCCCCTCTCTTATGGTCGTCACGGCTATCACAAAATACAGCATACAATCCTTCGCCATATCATATACTTCATCTATTCTACATTTTGTGCTCACATCAATAGTTTTTTGCACTTTCGATTTCGTGATTACACCCACAATTCTTCTCCTAAAGCGACAGAAACGATGCCAGTATTTTAGGCGCCTTTCTTGTACCGGTATCGGTAGCGCCCAGTGTCTCCGCAACGGCAGTCAGATTTAGTGGTTTGCTTCTCTTTGGTAAGTGCCAATAATGCATGGCATACTCATCTGATTCATCGGCAGATTCTTCGGGCATATTATCATGTTCTTGCTGCCGAGACTGCTCGTCTGTTGAGCCGGATTCGACTCGGGGAGCGCGTGCCATTGACTGTGCTGCTATGTTTCTCCATTTCAGCAACGTCGCTCGATCAACGCAACCTATAAACTGCAGCTTTGGTTCTCTTTGGTCCTCAAAAAATGTACCCGCATCGTCGAAATGTTCACTAAACATGTCGACGACGTACATTTTGGCTTGTAGGCTCCACCAATACTTCAGCGATCTTAATGCTTATAATCTATTAGATTCTAAGGATATCTTGCTGTGCAAAATGTTTAGGAGAAGATGAAAGCTCACCGTGTATTCTGCTAATATCTGCAAATTTGCTATTGAAATGCTTACACTTAGACAGTGATGGCCACCAGTTCGCACCCATATGCTTGAAAAAAAAATTGCGAGCAAATTTAGTTTACCATCCAATAATTAATATAGTCGTCAATATTACATGTTGTACATGTGTCAATATTGCCACAATATCGGCCAATGCAAAGTGTGGAGCGAGACGTCTGACACTGGCGCCATCTATGAATAAAACCTGAACTATGCAAAGGCTTCATTTAAAAGATAATTTTCGGTGTCAGTGGATCACGGAAATGCACTGATTCTGCTGTCAAGTGAATCTCCATTCGCCAAGCTATAATAAACAAAATCCCTAGTTTAAGCTATATTTTGCTTCTATTGGTAACCACAGCTCAAAATGTGTGAAAAATCCAGGATTTTAAAACTTTCAATCGATCCCTGCGGCCAAAGAAAATTCGAAAAAGTTAAGAAAATGTTGATATTCGGAATCAGCATCAAAAACTATCAGAATAATGGGAGTTAGCAAAAAAATTCGAAAACAAAGTATAAAAAGATCACCCTACTGCGCAGGTCAGATTATGACTTGACGGATTTTCGCACATGTGTGTCTAAGCAGCGTAAAGTTAGTTATTAGGGTTTAGGGGCGCGTCCACTGCAGTGGCCATGCAGCACCCATAATGCAACCCAATTTTGATACCAAAGTATCCAAGCGGAAATTAATCGAAGCGGCGCAATATATCATGCATGACATCATTTTACCACATACCATGTCATGAGCGGCAGACATTCGGGCCGCAATGTAAATACTGACCGTCTTCTTGGTGAGTTTGCCGATGTTTTTCTGGGAATTATAAGTCGGAATGCTGTATTTTTTCCATGATATTTCCTGCAACTTAATCATATGCACATGCAAAATATATCGCCGTCTAGCTTATTCTGAATCAAAATTACTTGATGACATTATCATTCGCTCAGTTACTATCAAAATGATTGCGGGGCATCGAGCTTTTGGGATGGATTACTTCCATGAAACGTTCATTGAGGAAGCACTAGGTGCTGGGCGCGAATGATCAATTCTGGTCGAAGCGCCCTAAAGCCCAAATAACTAACTAACGAAGCACTAGGTGCCAAAAATGCTTGTGAGAGAACGTGTCCCCCGGGGAGCCACCACAACGCCGGACAGGCAAGCTGTAGCATGGGTGGAGAAGTTTGGGTTATTAGTGCTGCCAAATTTGTTGGTGGGGCCCACCTCGTAGGATCCCATGTTAAGAAAGCAAAAAGTTGGTGGGTCAAGACAAAGATGGTGTGGCTCAGCTCCAACCAAAGGTATAGGAAACTCCACCCCTGAGATGTAGCATTCCGAGCCAGAGCCTCTTAGCAACCAAAAATACACTAGATCAAGCGATAAATTTTGAGATATTCACTACGCAAAATCCTACATTTTCGTCCTTTCTTCATTTTCTATATTTCTTCTTTCATATCTTGTCCGTATCCCCTTAGGAAAATCCTGGCTGCGCCACTGCTCCGATCCATAGCTTAATGCGAAGCCCAAGTCCTCCCGAGTTGCCAAAATTGTAAAGAGCAGTACAGTCGTAAGCATATGTCTTGCCAGTCTTTTTCTTTTTTATCCCTTTTAATGTTTCAGAGACATGCATTTTTTTGTTAATTTAGCGTAGACAATCCAAAACCAATGACGTCATTTGCGCAGTCTTGCTCCCGCAAAAAGCTTCCTATTTCGGCTGTAGGATGACACCCGCCTGGGTTGCTGTAATGCTTTTATGTTCGCAAATCCAATCGTTGACCTATCACTATGGGGTATTGTCGCTATGACGCCATCAATACAAGTATGTTTAATCGCTTGTTGAACACCCGACGAAATCAGTTTCGGCATCTTTGCAAAAATGCTTTCCGGTTCAGAGGGGAAGTGTACTCCGACTCCGAACCTTATAAGTCAGTTTCCCACTCTGCTGACGAAAACAACTGTATCAGAGCAGCCACAGGTACCCTCAGCGCCACACCAATAGCCAGTCTTCTAGTGGACTCAAACACGACTCCACTCCACTTGAGGACACAACGGCTGTGCCGCTACCACATTAAAATAAACTCCATTAAACATCATCCGGCACAGCGCTGGTTTAAGACTGACATACACAAGAGACGATTTAGGCGTAATCTTCCACCGTATAGCATTCAAATGGCCACGGCTCTCCCAGATCTTAACCTCACCATGCCAATCACTGCAGCTCGATCGCCCACTAGGCCATTCTGGACACTCAGTCAACAAAAGATCGAGTACTTGCTCTCGGAAAAAAAATCGACTATCACATCGGCTGAAATTTTTGGCACTTTCCACAAGTTCGCCGATGACAACAATCACAAAGCACTCGTATTCACGGATGGGTCGAAACAAAAGGCTAAGGTAGGCATCGTCATCACTAGACCGGGCCTTAGGCTCTCCAAGCGGCCACCGAATAACTTCTCCATCTACTCCGCTGAAGGCCATTCTGGCAGCTGTCTCCATTCTCATGAGTCGTAAAGCTAGAGACGTAGTAATTTGCTCAGATTCCAAATCTGTCCTTCAGTCAATTAGCAACACCCACGACTGTCCAGATCAAGTCATTGACATAAATGCAACAAATCGTGGCCCATAACGTAAGCATGAATTTTTCCTCCTCTGGATTCTGGGCCACGCCAACATCCCAGGTAACGGAGAAGCAGACCGGCTCGCAAAGCAAGCCTTAGCATTGAACACTTACCCAAGTATGGAATATTCGGCAGGCGAATGCAAAGCACTTCTACAACGCCACATTCGCCAGCATCACCAGAACACATGCACATAACACAACTCAACACAACACAAATCCAACCACACCCACGCCATCAAACCAACGGTAGGAACGTGGAGCACATCAAATCAACCGCACCGACAAAAAGAGGTCATCCTCACTAGACTAAGAACTAGTTGCACAAAACTAACACAACCTTAACTAGAGGGTGACCAATATGCAACACCTCACTGCAACGCCTGCAACACCGCATTAAGCATAGGCCACATCCTGCTAGACTATAGTAGCTTTAACTCTCGAAGACAACCACTTTAAGCCTGCTGCTAAAAAGAGGGCATCACCCTGTCGCTTCAATCACTTCTGGGTGGCAAGCACCCAGCACTTCTTCAATTGTTGTTTGAATATTGTGAAATTATAATATTAACTAGATTGGGGAAAAAGGGGGAAAAGGTTTTTTATACAAGAGTGGGGGGGATCGGGGGGGGGAGAAAAAAAAAAAGGGGGGGGGGGGTTTAAAAGAGGAAGGGGGGAGGGGGGGTTTTAAAAAAAAAAAAAAAAAAAAAAAAAAAAAAAAAAAAAAAAAAAAAAAAATAAAAAAAAAAAAAAAAAAAAAAAAAAAAAAAAAAAAAAAATAAAAAATATAATTTTAAAAAAAAAAAAAAAAAAAAAAAAAAAAAAAAAAAAAAAAAAAAAAAAAAAAAAAAAAAAAAAAAAAAAAAAAAAAAAAAAAAAAAAAAAAAAAAAAAAAAAAAAAAAATAAAAAAAAAAAAAAAAAAAAAAAAATAAAAAAAAAAAAAAAAAAAAAAAAATAAAGAAATGAAAAAAAAAATTATAAATGGATTAAAAAAAAAAAATTTTTTTTTTAAATTAGGAAAAAATAATTAAAATAAAAAAAAAAAAAAAAAAAAAAAGAAAAGAAGGGGGTGGGGGGATTTGGAAATAAATTTATTTTATATTTTTTAATATAAAAATATGTACACCACAAAATTAGCAGGAGCACTGTAGACACCACACCACGAACACACACTTCTACACTCGATGCATGCCCGCGAAATACTGGTAGGAAACACGTAAATAGCCATTCCCGAATGGCGTCGGACGTACATGAGCCGATTTGCTTTCCAATTAGAAATAAGTGGTTACCTAGCGGTGACGTCGGAGATGAGCCGACTTGCTCTAGAAAAAAAATAGCATAACGTGAAACATAACGATCGAAGCGGATTCAGATCCCCGCCTTCAGCACCTAAAACATCACACACGCTATAACGTAAAACTCCCTTAACGTAACTGTACACTTGCCTGCGCTTTGCTTGCAAAACACACTCGCTTTAAAGGCGGCGCAGATGGCCTTCACGGTCCGGCACGCCTAAAAAAATCACTCTCCACCCCCTCTGCTAAAGACTGTAGTCAAAGATGTGAGGCTGTGTGCTCGTGCCCGGACAAACTTTCGCATCAAGTGTCCGACTGTGTAGTGCCATGCCTGCAAGTGGTGACTCTGAAACGTGAACAATTCTGGACAAACAGCACGTCGCCGTTGCGCACCAGAGCGAGGTTGTCCGAGTCGAGATGTCGGTTTTTGACGTGGCCGATGTTGACACGGATTTGCATGTGTGACAACCTGATGCCGGATGCGGATATTACGGTTCGGTCGCTATGTTTCGCAAAGCACTGGATGACCTTCCCCGCAACAATTGCGTCTGTTCAAGTATTTGGCCGTGACCTCGCCGCTGGCAGTCGACTGCTACAACCAACTGAAGGGTGGCTTGCAGAGGAGACGGCAGCTAACGCCGGCCGCTAAGCTAAAATAAATCCGGTTTCCACCAACTGATTAGCACCAGTGTGTGTCACGGCGAAGGCTTTGGCGAATTTCACATTATCACCGTGGACCTCGTAGAAAGTCACATCAACTTCACATCGAATGGACGGACCCTTGCCTTGTGCTTTCCTGCGGTCTTCTAACCAAAATTGAACATTTAACCGCCCCTGAACATCCGCAGGATGACGTTCTCGACACATGCGCCTAGATCAGTGGTGTACCGAAGGGGCTGTGCCCCTGGGAGGCTGTGGGCCCCCAAGAAATGCACCGGGGTTCGGAAAAATTGCGCTAGGCGCCATAAAAATCCAGCTGGGGCCCCTAGAAAGCGCATTGGGGTCCCTGAAAATCACATGGGGCCCAAAAAGTGCAACAGGGGTCTCTGAAAATGACGCTGGAAGTCACAAAATCGCACCAAGGCCCATGGAAATCACATGGCGGCCCCAAAAATAGCACGGGGCCCCCCAAAATCGCCTTGGGAACCCCTAAAAGCCGCGCATGGCCCCGGAAAATGACGTTGATGACCCCATTGGGGCCCAAAAAGCCGCGCAGGGGCCCCTGAAAACGACGCTTGGGCCCGCAAAAGTTGCGCAAGGACCCCTAAAAATGACGCTGGCGCCCCAAAATCGCACCAAGGCCCCTGAAAATCACACTGGGGCCGAAAAATCGCACTGGGGCATCTATAAATCACACTGGGGCCCCAAAAAGCCGCACAGGGGCACCATGTAAATAACGCTGTGACCCCAAAGATAACACTGGCCCCTAAAAATCACATTGGGGGCCCCATAAACTCGCAAATGGCCCCCGCAAACGACGCTGAGGCCCAAAAAATCGCACGGGCCCCTAAAATCACATTGGGGCCAAAAAACTCGCACAGAGGCCCCGGAAAATGTCACTGGGGACCCCAAAAATCGCACCAAGGCCCCTAAAAATCACATTGTGGGCCCAAAAAATCGCATTGGGGGCCCTAAAAGTCACGCAGGGGCCCCGGAAAATGACACTGGTGGCCCCAAAGATAGCACGGGGCCTCTAAAAATAACATTGGGCCCAAAAAGTCGCGCAGGTGCCCCTGAAAACGACGCTTGGTCCCCAAATGTCGCGCATGGACCCCTAAAAATGACGCTGGGACCCACAAAATCGCACCAAGGCCCCTGAAGATCACATTGGGGCCCCAAAAATCGCACAGGGGCACCTAAAAATCACACTGGGGCCCCAAAAAGCCGCACAGGGGCATCATGTAAATGACGCTGGGACCCAAAAGATAACACGGAGCCCCTAAAAATCACATTTGGGGCCCACAAACACGCGAAGGGCCCCTGCAAACGACGCTGAGGCCCCAACAAAATGCACGGGCCCCTAAAATCACATTGGGAGCCCAAAAAAATTCGCATAGGGGCCACTGAAAATGTAACTGGGGCCCCAAAAACCGCACGAAGGCCCATGAAAATTACATTGTGGGCCCAAAAAATCGCTCCGTGACCCATAAAAATGAAACGGGGCTCCAAAAAGTGGACAGGGCTCCTGAAAATACCGTTGAGCCAAAAAAAAGCGCACCGGCCCCCTATAAATCGTATTGGGGGCCCAAAAAGTCGTACAGGGGCCCTGAACATGTGTTGGGCCCCAAAAATCCCACGAAGGCCCCTGGAAATCACTTTGGGGCTAAAAAATCGTTTTCGGGCCCTTAAAATTACACTGGGGCTCCAAAAAGTGGAACCGGGCCCCTAAGAACAACACTGACCCCTCCCCATGAAAACGCACCGGGGCCCATACAAATCATATTGGGTCCCAAAAAAGTCGCGCGGGGGCCCTGAAAATGACACTGGGGGCCCAAAAAATTAAATCCTGAAAATCACATTGAGGTCCCCAAAATCGTTCCGGGCCCCTAAAAATGACGTTGGGGCCTCAAAATATCGGGTCGGGGCCCCTAGCAATCACGCTGTGGGCCCAAGTAGTCTCGCCGGGGCCGATGAAAATAACCTGGGGCCCAAAAAGACGGGCCGGGCCCATCAAAACCACACTGGGCCCAATTACTCGGGCCGGGGCCCCTGAATATCGCGTTGGGGCCCTAACAAAGTCGGACCGAAGCCCTTGAAAATTACGCTCGGGCCTCAAAGGCTCGCATCTGGGCCCCTGAAATCACGCTGGGGCCAAATATCGTGCCGGGGTTCAAGAATATCACGAGGGGTCCAAAAGATCGGTTCGAGGCCCCTGCAAATCACTCTGAGCTTGGGGGTATCAAAAGGTCTCGCTCGGGCCCTTGAAAATCAGCTATGGGCACGACAGGTCACACCTGGGCCACAAACGTCTCATAGGGACCATCCCAAAAATGAAGCCGGGGCAACGACAAAAACAGTCCGGACATGGACAATCACTCTGAGGTCCCAACAATCGCTCCAAAGCCCCAAAACTTGTTCGGTCCCAAGACGTGTCGTGACCGCGAAAACTCGCGCTAGGGATCCCAACAAGTGACCACAGGGCCCACAAAAATCGCACTTAGAGCCAAAAAAATTCACGCCGTTGCTCTTGAAAATCTCACTGGGGGCAAAAAAGTAGCACCGGAGTCCCACAAGTCGCAGCTGGCTTCCCAAAAATTAATTCCTACTCGGAATGTCACTCACACTGGGAGCCCGAAGAATCGTACCGGGACGAAAAAATATCGTTATTTTTACCAAAAAATAGAGCTCGACCGCAAAAATCACAAGGGGACTCCATCTAATCGACCCGAGCACCGGAAAATTCAGAACAGGTCCCGAAAGAAAATTATCCGAAAGGCCTTTCCACTGCGGAGGGTGCCATCAGCTGAAAACAAAAAAACTCCTTGAGCAGCCACAGTGGCGTACCAAAGAGGAAAATGCCCTCTCCTGATGGGGCGGGCTGCCAAGAATCGCGACGTGTACCAAAATAGCGCTAGGGCCGAATAAATTAATTCGCATCTTAATTAATTCTAGGCCACCAGAATTCGCGTCTCTAAATAAATAGAGCGGGCACAAAAAAAAAACTCGTACCGGGACCGCGAAAATTTGCGCCTGGGCCCACCAAAACCGCGCTGGAGCTCAGCTAATTGCAACGCGCCCCGCGAGCTCGTGCCAAGCACCCCAAATATCGTACTCGGGACCCAAATTCCTGTCGGTAGTACAAAAATCCAAGTCCGGGAATCAACCTATTCCCATTTGCAAGCACAGCGTGACTCCAAAAATCATATCGGGACTCGACAAAGATCAAGCAGAGGCCCTCCAAAATAAGGAGAGATTCCGAAAAATGAACGCCCGATCCAGGAAAATCGCTCCGGATCCAAAACATGCCACCAGATGCCTTCAAAAATCGCGTAGGCCCCCCCCCCCCCCCCTCCCAAAAAAAACGTACCGGAGCTCGACAAATCGCAGCGAGACCTAAAAATATGGCGCCGGTGCCCGAAAGATCAGGCTGGAACTCGGACTCTAAAAATTCAAAAGAAGTCACCAAAAATTGCGTCGAGCCCAGAAAACTGGCTTCGGGTCCCCCTGGAACCAAGCGCATGGGCCAGAAAAGTCGCGTTGGAACCCCGATAAATTATACCGGGCCTCCCAAAATCGTGCTGGGTTCCCACAAATGTGCGATCAGGAGCCCCAAATAAACACGGCGGGACCCCAAGAGCACAACGAGAGGCCGAAAATGCACCAGGCCCTCCAAAGCGTGCCTAGTCTCGCAAAAAGCGGCATGGCCTTAAAACATGCGTTGCAGCTCTAAATAAACACACAGGTGATATTTTTTTTAAAACGCGACCCTGAAGGCACACCGGGTCCATGAGACCGCATTGGGTCTCAAAAACAGGCTGGGGGTCCTCAAAAAGCGACATGATCCTAAAGAAGGAACAAAAAGACCGAACACTAAATAAACACATCGGGGTCTTCGAAAACACGCCGATAGCTAAAAAATATCGTTGGTGCACAAAAAAAAACTAAGAAGGAGCCGTGGTCTCAAACGTGTGCCGGGCCCCTAGCAAAAATTGGCTGCAGCCCTAAAACGCATCCGTAGATGAAGTAAAACACAACTGGTCCAACAAAAGAACACCAAACCAGCGCGTAGGTTCGGTAGCCAATCTGGGAGCATATTTAACCAAAGAGATGAGGTGCATCAAAGCTCAGCGGGTCTCTGGGTTTCTTAACCACCAGAAAATGTGGAAAGAAGAGAACTAACCATCGAATTGAATAATCGTATTTTCCCAGCGAACCGTCATCCGAAGCATTTAACACGTCAAATATGAAACAAAGCTATCACGTGACAGCAATAAGCAAAGCGTGGGAGGCCTAGCAGCAACCGGAAAATCGAAGGTAGTGTGACGAATGCGCCGAATGCGCAAGGCGGGCGTACACGTGCACGAACGTTGGAATTTTGGCGAACGGGCGTCATTAACTGGAATGCCTGAAATTCGAGAAAAAATCACATTTTTCAGTGATTTGTACAGGTGTGATTTCAGCAGTGTGAGGTGACTTATCAAGCGATGCCACACGAAAAACCTTCGAAAAGGATGGAGGAGTTAGGGTTGAAATTCGGTGACTCAGAAACGATGGTGGTAGATTGGGCCCCCTGCACAGAACAATTATGTTGGTCACTAATTATTTCATTTAACAAAATTAAAAGGGGCCCTTTGAAAAGTAGTGGTCGAAATCCGAGGACTTTGTAATGGGGGTAGGTGGGCCCACTCCTAATCCGTTAGCCCCCCCTAGCGTAAATCCTAGGTACGCCACTGGCCTAGATAGGATCAGCAGCATAATTTTTCAGGTATTTCAGATCACTTCGTGTCGTATATAAAACCAGCTGAACCAACACAGCACATTTATGCTTTCTGGGCTTTACCTGCGCACACTTTGGCACACTATGTGGGGTTATCCACAGCGCACAAGAGTGCATCTCCTTCTGATTTTCCAGTGCCCAACATTGTGACGTGCATGAATAAATGCTATAGTTATGGTGACAACTTGCTGTTAGTGTCGGGTCCTCGGCGGGCAAGCGGGGCTCTGCACTCTGCCCCCATCCCCACCTCCTGAGGCAGATTTTGCTGAAATTGTGCACCAAAACGGAATTCTTTCGAAATATAAAAACATTTTATGGGATGGATATAGTTTAACCATACACGACGCATGTTTCAATCTGACGAGCTTCCACAAAACAGCTTTTCACACATTTTACCCCATAAAGCAAACGAAGCGGTTAGACTTTGTTAGATTATGGCATGTTATTTTTCAATTTGCAAATTGTTTTCCTCAGTTTTTGAGAAAACAATTTAAAAAAAAAGATGTTCTGCAAGATATAACGAAGAATGGCTCTTAGATGCTCCTGGGTTTTAGACATTGTTTGTAAATAAAATATACCACCTTCAATATACCAGGAGGTGTTGAGTTGACATCAAAAGTAACGATAAAAGTTGTACTTTATTGCTCAACGTTTCGGCCAGGGGCCATCGTCAGGAGTGATGAAAAAAGCTCAAGCTTACAAAATTGAAAAAAAATCACGCGGGAAAAAAGCGTGCAAAAAGACACGTGGAATGCAGAAAAGCCCCCTCAGTGGTGCAGACACTCACAGAAACTCCAAACCAGAAACAAACTATATCAAGAAGGAATCCTCTGAGGAAGCCCGAGCCGATGGTCCATATACATATCGATGCATACACTCACGCACATATACAGACATATATCCAATATAACGCATAATACATACTATATATAATTTATGTTTATGTAATTTTATTTCATATACCAAGACGTCTTTTGCGTGTTTAGTTGCGGCAAAGTTTTAGACATTGTGTGTAAATAAAATATACGACCTTCAATATACCAGGAGGTGCTGAGTTGACATCAAAAGTAACGATACAAGTTGTACTTTATTGCTCAACGTTTCGGCCACGGGCCATCGTCAGGAGTGATGAAAAAAGCTCAAGCTTACAAAATTGAACAAATCACGCGGGAAACAAGCGTGCAAAAAGACACGTGGAATGCAGAAAAGCCTCCTCGTTACTTTTGATGTCAACTCAGCACCTCCTGGTACATTGAAGGTCGTATATTTTATTTACACACAATGTTCTGCAAGGTTAGGTTAGGTTAGGTTAGGTCTTTGAATTATATCTATTTTGGATAATTGGTGAAATTTGTTTTTTTATGTTCTATGTTATGCTATGTGGCATTTTTCCTTTCGAAGATCATTACTTGGTATGCTACATTGCTCAGCTGAAAGCCTTTTTTGGGTGTTATTTTGCCTGCCAACTGAAAAGTAAGCATTTGCAAAGGACATGAGTGGTTACATCGTGGTAACCACGTTCATAAAAGATGCACTGAAAAAAAATTCAAGGATTCAAAATTACATCCAAGCACAAATTTACTTGTAAATATTCAAGTCGCATGATCTTCCATTAGCAGAACTTATTGCATTGACCCAAAGTGTTGCCCATCGGTGTAATCTTTGCGGGGTGATATATCCCTCAATGTTTGAAAAGTGGCGATTTGTCCCTCTCAATTTCGTTCGTGTCCCTCCGCCCCGCAAAGCCTCAGTCATTAAAGGACCTGTGTATGCTGGCCACAAAATTTTACTACATCATTTATACAGTGAAAATATCTATACCAGAGGATAACTAAAAATGCTACAAGCCGATCAAGGCAATCAACGGGCTTCACAAGCTTTCTGTCGTCACCAAAACCTTCGAGTGGTAAATCGAGCGCTATAAATTCGTGCTTTCAGACCATTCGTGAATAACATGAACCCTGACCGTTTTGCTTTCTTTTCGGTGGATAATTGTGCTTTGCGAGGCACCGAATTTGCATTATCGCAAGGCCTTATGCGTCATAGGTTGCCTTCCCCTGCGCATATGTTGATATATCTTGAACAAACGTGACTATGGGTGTCTTTGTGTATCTTCAGCACCATGGAGGGGCGTCTTGGGCAGCCTTAAGCACGTATGTCAAGTCAGCGTCGTATTCGTATTCGTATTCAACGGCGAGTTTGCCAGAGACATATTCGTATTCGTGTTCGCATTCGGCGACGGGTTTATGCTCGTTAGAATCAAGTACCACCAATGCTTCCGCCTGTACTGAACTGTACTGTACTGTTGTAGCACACAGGACGGAGCCCCTGCTGTAGCATGCAGGACGGAGCCCACTGCCGTAGCATGCAGGACGGAGCCCTCTGTTGTAGCATACAGGACGGGGCCCTCTGTTATAGCGTACAGGACGGTGCCCTCTGCTGTAGCATACAGGACGGGACCCTCTGTCATGGCATATAGGACGGTGCCCTATGTTGTAGCATACTGGACGGTGCTCTCTGCTGCAGCATACGGGACGGTGCTCTCTGCTGTAGCATACGGGACAGTGCCACCTGCTGTAGCATACAGGACGGGGCCCTCTGCTGTAGCATACGGGACGGTGCTCTCTGCTGTAGCATACGGGACAGTGCCACCTGCTGTAGCATACAGGACGGTGCCCTCTGCTGCAGCATACGGGACAGTGCCACCTGCTGTAGCATACAGGACGGGGCCCTCTGCTGTAGCATACAGGACGGAGCCCTCTGCTGCAGCACACGGGACGGGGCTCCGCTGCGGCGTTGCTGCAATATGCCGGACGGAGCTCCATTCCTGCGGTATTCAGAACCTATTACAGTTTACAGGAGAGAGCCCAGTTACTGTATCAAACATTGGGAATGCCCAGGAATATTTCCCAGCATCTATGTGCCACTCAATCCCTAACAAACAGTGTATCTAGGGTCACTTTGTGCACGCGTGGCAACGTCTCTGGCCGGTGCGCCTGGCGCCGTACAGCCGCTGCAGGTGCACGGGCTGGGCAGCGCCGCTCCGTGCGCACCTCTGGCGGGCTGGGTATATTAACACGGCCCCGTAAACGTCGGCTGCAGTCAGCGACAGGTGATCAAGTGGAGGGTCAGCCATCTGTTCAACTGCACAATCAACGATGTTTACCAGGTGAGGTGGAACACCGGGAACGCGGGAGTTGAATGCGAGACTGAACACGTTGGCTAAACTGACCCCTGGCTACGCTTTCTTGGCGTAGCTAAGGGGGCGGGCGAAAGGGGCAGCCGCCGGCAGTTACGAGGAGCCGTTCAAACGATCGCCTTGAGGGATTCACAAGGGCCCCTCAATGCGTGGGTGCAGAGGAAGATCCGAGATAAGCCTAAGAACGAGTCAGTCTGCATCTGATGATTTCAGTCAAACATTGTGCCCATTAACTTATATATTTTTCGTCTTATTTTTAGTAAGCATTATCGTACTACATTCAGCATTAACACCAGGCGTATCATGAACGTAGATAGCAGAACATGCTTAGCAAGGGGCGTCACTGGGATTTTTAGCCAGGACGCTCTTGGCCTGCCAAAGAGGGTACTGTAGCCGTTGTCAGGGTGAGTGGAGCCTATTTCACTCAGCCTCCATCGACTCCCATGTTTCGCCAGGACGCTCTTCGCCTGCCGAAGGGGGTACTGTAGCCGTTGTCAGGGTGAGTGGAGCCTAATTCACTCAGCCTCCATTGACTCCCATGCAAAATCTGAGCGTTCTAGGAGTGGAGGGAGGGGAACAGGCCACATTAGGGGAGGGCACACGGCTCCCCATTTACCCTCCTCTTCTGATGATGCCTCTGTCTTCAGCATGGGCTAATCCAGGAATTTTCATGGGGGCACTCGTCGGTAGGGATACCACTTCTCTTTCCCTGAGGGAGCGTCACTGCGAAAGTCCCTGCTGAAAACCCAGTGAGGGAGAGGGATACATTCGAGCATACTGAAGGGACATTTTTTTTTATCCCAGGGGCTCCTTTGATGTTCCTCTCAGAGAGGTGCATTTGACCAAAAATCCGTTCAGCGATGGGGGAGGGGGGATGCACTCGAGCCTTCCGAGAGTTGCACTCTTTTCCGGGCCGGCGCCACCTTCCAGGGGGGATACATGCCCCAGCACCCCGCATGTATACCCGGTCCTGGTCTTGCGCTTTCGTTTAAATCTTTGTAAGGCCCTAGCTCTCTTCGACAGCAGGCCGATCAGCGACATGCTACACGTGCCCAACAAATAGACAAAGTGACGCGATATTTATTTTGTCCGTTGGTGCCACGAGGTCGCTGCTGCCGGTACGGCGCCGCAGGGCATCGGCCAGCTCCTGCTCACGACCGTTCGCAACCGTGGTTCCGCGAGCAAGGCTCAAGCGGAATTGTTGCGGCGGAAGCTTAGCCAACGCTTTGCGAAACATGGTGGCTTGAGCCGCAATGTCCGCATCCAGCATCAGGCTGTCACACATGGCAGTCTACGTGTCAACATCGGTCTCGGCACAAGCCGACACCCCGACACTGACGAACGTGCTCTCGGGTGCAACGGCGACGTGCCGTTCGCCCAGCATTGTTCATGTGTCAGCGTCAACACTTGTAGGCACGGAATTGCACAGTCGGACACTTGATACGAAGGTTTGCCCAGGCACAGGCACACAGAGGTTCACATCTCTGACTCCAGTAGTCAGTGCCTAACAACTAAGACAACCGCTGCAACGCTGCTGGGCAATCGACTGCCAAGGCTAGGGCACACTTTGCAAATTGGTGCATTCCACGACAGATCGACCAATGAATGCACTTCACCTAATGAATTTTGATTGGGATCAAAATTTGTCCACAGGGTTGTCTTTGGCTTTGAATACGGCTATGCAAATTTCAGCCCGATTCGACCAACGGTTCTTGAGCTATAGCCTCAGTCATTATTTTTAGGTAAACAACATGGGTTGGTTTGACGATGGATATCTCATCGAGACGAAGCAGAAAGGTTAGCAAATTATATATTATTCAGAAGAAAACGGACCATTTGAAACATCAGCGAAATAAGATATCAATATTTCCTACATTTGACCACGCGAACTCATGACCTCGTGACCTCGTGATCCGCGGCAAAATTGAGCAATTTGACGCCGGAAATTAAAGTTGACATGATTTCGCTGAACAAACAAAAATATACCAGAAATGCGTTCTACTTCAAACTCTCCGATATAGCCGTCCGTTCTTAATTACTTTTTGCGATTTTGCGTTTTCTGGGTGGGACGGACTTCGTGTAAGTTCTCTTCCACTGAAAAGCTACATGAGGTAGAACAGTGACATACAGACGCATGATTGGAAAACGCATTCCTGGAAAAAAAAGCATTCATACGATTTAATGTAGATCTTATGCTTTCCCTTAACAATCGTCACGAAATTCCACGTTATCAATTACAGATATTTAATAACATCAAACATGGAAACAACGCTACCCGACCGAATTAAATCCGGTTATATAATCTACATATTACATCTGGTGCAGTAGGTATAACAATAAACATGATGACCACTTTGTGTCAGCGATCAAGTGTCAGACAGTTATATCATTTTGTTCTAAAGAAAAAGCATTGTGTCTCTGTGGGCTGCTGATGACTATGTCAAAGACAAATAAAAGCCGAGGTGTTTGTCTCGCGCATATCCTCCCTCCCACCCCATCCGTACCATAACTCAGTGTTTTCCAGCCTGGTGGCGGTTCCGAGGGAGATAAGGGCGCCGGCGTTGATGACGGCGGCTACAGGTTCGCATGGGGGATGAAACGATAACAGGCTTGCCAGAGCTGGAGCCGTGTACGACTCCGTTTTGGAAAACGCCTGGTGGAAAGAGGGCGTGGTGAATTTTTCGACGTTCATGAACGCTACAAGCAATGGTATCGTATCGTCGACATGCAAAGTGAGTAACAATGTTGCTGAAGTATCTGTACGCCTCATTGAAAACGTGAGCGATCCTCGCATTACCAGAGGTGTGGTTTTGGGTGTTAAATTCCATAAAATGAGAACATTTTCGAAATATTGTTTTTAAGGTGTCTGATTTTTTAAAGTTGTATTTTCAAAATCGAAAAATATACAAAAATGATACATAGAAGGAAAATTGTATGCAAACAAAATTCTGACCTCTGGCAGGCTTGGAAGAACAAAACATGCCAAAATCGACAAGTATATCAAATTCGTCTTGGGAATATGTTTGAACTCAAAATTGACGTTTCATAAAAGAGAATATGTTCCGTTGGCTCCTGGCTAATTGTACGTGTTGAGCAGGCTCTGGAATATGCCATATTGAAAGCCCTACAATTTTCTGAATTAACAAATAATTTCCGAATTAGCTCATTAAGAACATTGACAAATAAAAAATATCCGAGACAAAAACAAACATGCGCCATAATGAGTTCTTTCAGTTTCCGCCTTAAAGTCATCTGTGAATCAATATTTTGTATCTAAAAAAACATTTCCGGCAAAGTCACGCCATTTCACCTGGTTTTATTACTAGATTTGATGTCCTACTAGACGTTGCAATCACGATAAATGTCAGAAAAAGTCCCAAAAACGTCCTATTTAACACGTCGCGCAAAAATGCATGGTTTTAAATTTCCACTTTTTTCGAAAATTTTCCAGAATTTTGGCACTTCCTGAGGTGCCCACGACCAGATATTCCATGTTCACCCAAAAATTTGGTTTAGGCGAAATTCGAAATCGACGCCGTTTGTACCGATTTGGTTATCAAAGACAAATAGACGCCGTTTCAACCGCTTTCGTTTACCTAACATATTCACCATTGTGCAGCACAGTGTCCCATGCGCAATGTCCACATTCGGAGTGTCCAAAGAACGTGAATAATGAAGTCACATGAAGGTTGTGAAGATGATGTCTCCGGTCACAGCCTACGTGCACCATGACAGAAAAGAGTGGCTTGCATTAGGTGTTCGTGTGTACGTTCATGTAAATGGTGCTCTGCAGGTGAAAAGAAAGTATAATTGTACTTCTTCTTGTGATGTTAGCATGGTCGAATATGGTCAGACTGCATCGTTGTCATGTTTGATTGCATTCAATACATGTTGTAAGCAACCACCAGATGTTCTGAAGTAAAATTGCGCCGTTACACGGAAATAAGCTACGACACTAAGGTGATCATAAAATGTTTAACCCTTCATAGGGAAACTACAAGAGCTACATTGGAGCGCTACAAATGCGCAAGTTGGAAAATCAAGTTCTCATCATCTGACGTATATTTCGTTGTTCTATCCCATCGTTTTTATATTGTGCCGTTCAGTGCAATAATGTGCAATAAAGTGCAATATGCAGTGAGTTCCAAAAGCGTGATCAGTGAAACAACAGGAAGCTTGTGAAAATATTCATGTGTTCGGGGACACGCTATGTATTCCGTGAGGGAAACGCGTGTGTACAATAGGGATTCGACTGTATGTCCATTGTCCATCCATGTAAATGATGCCTGCGGGTAAAATGAAGACATGATTGTACTTCTTGTTGTGAGGCCAGCAAGGTTGAGCATGGTCAGATGTTTCGATTGCCAGACCACCAGATGTTTCGAAGTAATATTACGTCGTCACACGTAAATAAGCCTACGGATGACCCATCGGTACTCGGTGAACTCGGTGAACTTAACAAGCTTCGTGAAGCTTATTAAGGCAAACTATAAGACTTACATGAATAATTTTTAATTAATTAATCCGTTTCATTTCATTGTTCGATCCTGGGTAGTTATCCAATGGCAGAAAACTTACTCGAAATCCGTCCGTTCCGAAAATCGCAAATCCATAAAAAGTAATGTATATTGGATATTTAAAAACAAAACGCATGAAAAAAGTTTTTTTTTCAGGAAAATAATGCCGTTTTTATTTTTGCCGTCATCTTTATCAATTTCAATGGGCTAGAGGTCACAGAAGGTCACGAGGTCACGATGTCATGGTGCCACGAGGACAAGCGTGAGAAATGTTGATATTTTATCACGGGTATGTTTCTTTTCATCACTTTTTGGTTTGTTTTCAAAGATGCATAATATGTCCCACTTTCTCTTCATTATCGATGAGATGTCTATCGTCATAGGATAGACATCCTAGGATAGTGTGTTATATGACCTAAACACACTGCCGGCGGCTATAACTCAGAAACTTTCGGTCGGATCGGGCTGAAGCTTTTTCAGGCGTGTTCAGAGGCTAAGACCACCCTGTACATAAATTTTGGTCTAATTACAAATTTAGTGGGTGTAAAATTATAAAATGTTTGGTCGATCTGTCTCAGAACGCACCAATTGTGCCATGTGTTTGTTCATTGTTTGTTTATTCATGTACCATTCATGGTATATACTGACGTGCCGTTTCGTATTACTTTACATTATATTTGTCTTCTTGTCCTAAAATATGGTATTTTATTTCTTTACACCAATTATTGTATGCATCCTGTACTGTAATTGTATACTGTATGCATTTATTTGTCAATGTACCACTTGACTTGGATGATGCGACATCACCCCATGGTTGACATATCAAGCGGCCGGCCGGATCCCTGAACGAAGCTTTCGCCAAACTCACTGCTTCCTCCTAGGCCGATGGAGGTCCTGAATGCCAAATTCTCGCATGAGTGTCGCAAGTGTTGGATCATGTGTTTATAAAAATGTATCCAGCCATGTGCACATGGCTGAAAACATTTCCTTGTATTTATTCACGCAGATATAGATTCAATATTTTACTATGGGGGGGGGAGGTGAGGAAAAATTGGTTCAGGTGGCCGCTGGTAGATATAGTTATACTATTGAGCGAGGGGGACCTCTGGTGAAAAATGCAATTGGATTGGCGGGGTTTTCCCATGGCGCCATTATGTCCTCGCTAGTAGTCTCGCTAGTCGCTAGTAGTCTACTACTGTGTGTTTTGTGCGCGCACAGCCGCGGATCAATGCGGGCTGCTCGCAGTAGCCCTCTTCACGGGGCCACCATGCTTTCGATGTGACCTTCGGCTCAGGATACGCGTGAGCTGCTCGCGTCAGGTTTCAGCCTGCTCGCGTCAGGTTTCAGCCCGCGAAGCGCCATCGCTGCCCCATCGCATAGTCGTTTGCTGGGTGGGTGTCATGCAGGCGTGCGCCACAGGCAATGTTAATGAAAGCCCACAAGGGGCCATCGCTGAAGAGCCCGCATCGGGCCATCCCGGGTGTCTTGTGGGCAGCCTTTGCTCACGTTGCCCGCACATAGCACTGACCTGCCCACGAGGGGCCAGCGGTAGGTAGTTTGCTGAGATTCTTGCCATGCTACGCCCATCCACACTGAGAGATAAATGTTCCCCATCACTAATTCAGGGAGGGGAACATGAACGCATCCCCCCCCCCCCAACCTCAGGGATGTGTTGGACGGAGTTGCTCATAAGAATAGAGTAACCAGGCTGCAATAATTTAAGAATTTTCCTTCGATGGTTGTGCATGAAATTTTGAAGAGTTTTGGGTTTAAGAGAGAATATCTGCGGAAGAGTTATAGGGGGTGGGGGGGGGAGGGGGGAGGGGGTAGGCGTGTGTCAAGAAATAGTCCATCTGGAGTTAAATTATCTCCACACGAAACCACCCTGGAATTTCCGGTCTTAACTTAAAAACGCCTCTGGTCCTTGTCGCCGGGTGTACTGGGGTGTTGCATGTGGGACAACACGGAGCTTTGGGCAGGGGCGACGGAACGTATCGCAACAGGTTGGGGGGGGGCTGCACTCAGATGTCTATTTTGTTTCGGTAGCGCAGTAGATGGAATAGGTAGCGCAATAGATGGCGTTGGCAACAAGTTGTTGTTACTCACAGGACTAATTTTGTTTTTTACACATGGTCAACTGGAAATTGTGCGGCTCGGTGGCAAAGCGACTGAGGCTGTGGGTGGCTGACTTTTTCGCACGTCATAGGGACACTAATAAATTTCCGAAATCCGACGCCTTTTCGCTTAAAAGGAGGCCACATTTTAGTTGCTGGCAAGATTCGCTTATGTGACAAGATTTTCCACCTGATTTTTTTTGTGGGCGACAAATATCAGCATTTATTGGCCTCTGGCTGCACTTCCGGAAGTTAGGAATTGTATTTGTAGTTTCTGACAAGTATCATATTTATGCAATATCAATGATAAATGCACATGACCGGAGGAAGCCTTCTAGCAAACAATCAAAATTATCACCGTCTCTGCTGGCTGTAGAATGAGTATTTTTCTTAATGTTAGCATTAACCCACACAAGATCGGGGAGGGAGGGCCGTAATTCCGCGCCACGAGGCTTGTGTAGTATCAGTGGAGGACGGCCTGTGTGAACGCTGCGATCTTTGGTAGCTTATTGGGCGTTGCGCGCAGGGGTCGCAGCCAGGATTTTCTTACCCAACTACAAACAAAAATATGGACACCACGCTCTAGAAGCGCGCCGAAAATGCCTGGTATGGCGTGGTGAACATCCCCAAATTTGTGTTGATCTTGTGCATTTTCTCTTAGTTAACCAGGTTAATTGTTGTCGCTGTGCAAAATGGAATGATCATCTGAGTGTCAAGCAGCGCAGCACAGCATGAAGTCTCATTCAGAGCCACTGATCTCGGGCAGTCAAAGGCAGGCAGGCACCAGTTGACCGCCTGGCGCAGCGGCGTCAGTGCGGTCAAGACTGGGTCAAGGGTCCCGTCTGTCGGCCCGTCTGGCCGCGCCACGTAATCGCCACTTGGTGGCCGCAGCGCTCCGCAATGGCCGCAATAAAACCGCCGCCGCCGCCGCTCGGGCCGGCCAGCCGGCGACAATAACGTGACAGGAGTGGCGTGACCACGTGTCACGGGCCGCTTACTTTTCCATCGCAATTTATCTGTTTTCTCGCTGTCGTGGTGGCCGCTCGCCCACCCTGTTTTATACACCAGGGGTGGGCGAGGGAACGGCAACAGTAATTTGCGGTATCACGCCTCGTTTCGACGTGAGAACTCCATGGACTTTAATGTATGCAGGGTTGCCTTGAAAAAGGTGCTTGTAATGATATCAATTGGCATGAAAAAAAACATTTGTCAAAATAAAGCAATCATATCATTCAACAACGAAATGTGACGTAGTTCTAGGATATGTAAAATATTTCATACCTCTGTTTATTTATGCATATTTCTGCCAGAAGCACAGCCAGGGGTGGGGATGGAGAGGTGGGAGGTGGGGCACCCAGCAACGAAAAATACAATTGGTCAAACAAGAACTTTTTACATCTTTTCCACACAAAATATCAATTTTTATTCAGCACGCTTCAGGCGCCGCAACCTTTCCCTTTATCATTGCTTTCTTGTTGTTCGGCTCCCCTAAAGAAAATCCTGGCTGCACCACTGAATTCAGCCGAATCAAATGGTGAAGACCGGAACTGCAGTTAGTTGCGAAGATGCAACGTTTGCTTATCAACTAGGGGAAGTCGAGGTAAATTGAGCCAATTTTTACTTAAGAGAGCCTTGAGCGCATGCGGTGAGTCAGATTCATTATTTGCGCCCATATTCTGAAAGAGAAGAGTGATCTTTTGGGGACAAATATTTTGATATTTGGGACAAATATGTAATATTTTGAGTTATAACGTATTGCTGGTGTCTCAATTTATACCAGGCGTGGATTAAGTTGATCCTAGTGGTGGGGTAGGTTGATCACAAGCCTTATTTATGTAAATAAATGCTGTGACGACTACTGGGAAGTGTTACTTTTAGTGTTACAGGCTTTTTATGGTCACTTTTTGTCACCTTACGCGTTCTGGTGGAAAGGCATGCAGTAATCAGAAAATACCACGTAATATATTTCAACCTATATTTTCGCTGCTTTTTATCTAGTACTGTCACACAATATCTAATAACATAACAATCTGCTCAACGCCAATAGGCCGAACAACAATTGCATGCCAATATATTTTGTTTCATGAAAAAAACATCAGCAACATGGAACACAATAATAGACCACTCCTCAAGCGCGGCTCATCTTACCCCGGTCGCGATTGCTCAACTTGCTCATTCACATCGGATTGCTGGAGCCCTCCGTCGGCCTAGGGGCCCTACATGTCGACTCTGGGCCCTCTCCGATAACCTGAGATGTTTTCGAGTGGCTAGGTCACTCTCTTTTGGATGATGGACCCTCTTCGTCGACTCAGACTTTTTCTGGGCAGGACCCTCTCCGTCAACTCGGGTGCCTTCCACCGACCCGGTGTCTCTCCGTCCGCGTCGAGATCCTTCAAGCTGGCCTGGCCAGAGGCTCTCAGCATCGGCCCATGGGCTCATGGCATCATGGGCCCAGGGACTCTGAGACCCTATTCATCTCCCCAGGATCGTCTACATCAGCCCTGGGCTTTTATATCAGCCCGGGGCCTCTTACATCGGCCACGAAACACTTCACATCGGCACCTGGCCTCTACTGGCCATCCAGCCTCTCAAGTTCTCAAGAACCCTCCAGCTCACTAGGACCACCAGCTCTCAAGTGTGGCAGGGGTTCAGTCAGCTCTCAAGTGGTCCTTCAGTTCCCATTCGCACCTCCACCTTCTGAACCAGTTTTGTTCGCATTCAAAGGTCGAAATCAACCTTCAGGCGATTGTTTTATTATGGATTTCTTTTGATCGAAAACTTGAACGTTTATCCCCTGTCGAATGTTTTCCCCCGAAGTTATGAGGAGGGAGGTGTCCCTCGCTCTCTTTTGTGTGGTGAGAATACGAGCTGCAAACTGTATCGATGATGCAAAACACAAGAAGACGAACACTAGCTATGGCACGATGCTACCTGCAGGCCCATATATTTTCGGAGCGCACTCCCCCCCCCCCCCCCCCCCAACACAGCAAATCATGAACACAGATAAATACTTTCGGGCTTTGTACATAAACAAGCTGACGCTGGACCAAAAATTGGTCGCTTGGGCAAGGGAGCATGCTTTGTTTGTTTATTTATAGGCTGGCTTGGTCGCTCTTGCTATTTAAACATGCTCAGATCAGCGTACTTTATGTGGCCTGACTTCGCGATTCGTATGTCATGACGATTAATTCCCGCTAGCGCTCGCGTGCAGCCGCCTATTGTCATTTGCAATTGGAATGCACCGCGCTTCATATCGCACAGTCCTGCTGTAATCCAATGCAATTCCAACGAAAACCAACGCTTCAAAAGGCAACACAAATACACCGACTAGCTTGAAGAACGGTGTTAACCCACGCCGTTTTTCCGGTCAGATCCTCATACCCCGTTTTGGGGGTGGGAAGGGGGTGGTGGTCCCTTTATACCCTGGCTCTAATCTCCAAACTAATCTTGCGCGAAAACCGAAGTAGTGTCATCGGATAGCGCTCGACGATTGCAGCCCAAACCACCCCCAACATTTCCTCCCCCAAAAAGTAACGTCACTTGAGGTGTCTATGGGATCACGACTGACGTCATGTTTTTAGCCTGGGGAGTTCATATTGGGGGATATTTTTTTACAAATTATTTTAAATCAGAGAAGGAAGGCGAAATCGACCATGGCTCCAAAATGTGTGCGCACTCATAAATCAACGTTTTGAAATTTTAAAAATTTCGACTTCTCAATCTTCTTCAATTTTCATTTTCTAATGGGTAGAACGGACCGAGAAACGTTGTTTTAGTCACTTTCCCTCATAAAAAGTGTTTACGTTAGTAAGCATCTTCGATTTTAGCCCTAATGGCCAATATGTAAAGCTAATAATTCAACAAAATAGGAAAAAAGGAAAAAATTATCTCGTACGTTTCCTTGAGTTGCATACAGATAGATCAGCACACCCTGAAAGTTTCATTCAAATATCTTGATCTGTTAAAGTGTGATGACTGGTTCAGCATTTTTGGAGGTGACCTCACTTGACCTTGACTAACGTTGAACCTAGATGACCTGACCTAAAAATGTACGCACAACACGCCCAATTGATGTGGGAAAAAGTACGCAAAATTCTGGGGCGCTGCCGTACGCCGTTTCTTCACTATCCGGGGAATACCTTATGAGGGTATGAAATGACCCCTATCGAGACCTGGTTTATGTATTAAATGTGCCCCAGTTAAATGTGTCATGGAGAAATTTCCTCCACTGTAGCTTGTGAGGCGCGACTGTGGTTTTCCATGAACGACACATGGCTATTCATTTCCCGGTACTTGACCTTCTCGCTCGCCTTCGTTCCGCCAAACCGATCCATTGCAAAGTCAGCTTACGCCATGCCTGTCGACCCCTTCCCCTCCCGAGAAGCGGTGGCGACAAGAATGGAGGGCATATGAAGCGCGACAGCTGGCCCTCAAACTTTGGAAGAGCCTATCATTGAATTATTGGCACTGCATGGTGGGAGGCGATTTGAGAATGGTTTTACCCGCGTCCCTGCACAGTCCCTCCGCTTTGTTGCGACGTCCGTGCCGAGACGAAACGCCGCATTTTGACCACAGGCATGCGCCTAGTCCTAGTCAGTTGTACACTCGCCCATATTTATCCCCCGGCTGACTGCGTCAGTATTCCCCGGCTGACAGTGTCAGCTGGTGACTGAGCCCATCAGGTCGATGTCGGGGCAGCGGGTTAGCGGGCTACTATTAGTACCCAGGGTTAGGTATGTCAAAGCATTGGTAGTGCGTGAAACAGATAATTTTCTGCCGTGGAACTAGAATGTCCCGTTCGGTTGTTTGCTGTAAAGTATATGTAGCAAACTGAAGCTCTTTGCTGCATAGGTGGTAGTTGTCGTCCAGTAGGTGGGTTTAGCCGATTTTAACCATAGTTAAGACGAGTTAGACAAAGCTAGTTTTGTTCACCTTTGTCTCGAAGTTGGACAAAGCTCAAATTCATCCAGCATGCAATGTTTGTGAACTGAATGGGCATGTCATTTATAATTGCATTTATCATGGCCATATTCATCATGTACGCGGTTTACGATGCAATTTTTAAATGTACCTAATGGGTCCCGCTGCTCACCCAAATATACTAGTTCGTACTATCTCAAAAACTGCTATATTCTAGCATTAATTTGGTTGCATCTAAATTTGGTAGCAAAATAAGTAATGCAACATTGGCGCTGATGGGACAATAGAGAGCACCATTCATATCGAGTAATCTTTCAGAGTAGCAACAGCTGTAATGCTAATTAAGGACGTTTTGCAGAATCTGTTCAGCTGAAGCATTTAACCGAATTTTACAGCGTTTTACCCAATTTGTTCTTTCCGGGCTGCGATCCACCTCAAATAGTTTAGCATACGCCTGATAGGCTTTGCATAAAAAGCAGAGGCGCAGCGAAGGGGGGCTCGGCCCCCTTAGGAGCCAAGAATACGCTAGAAGAAACAAGAAATTTATATTTTCACCATACAAAACCCAAAACGTTCGACTCGCTTCGCGCGCTGGGAGCTGTCCTTTTTCAATTGCATTTTTGTTGGTCGGCCCCTTAAACACATCCCGGTTGCGCCAATGATCGAAAGAGTCGACTTCAAAGTGGCTCTCCCCAAACTTTGAGGAAGTTCTTGTGCTACTGCACTGCACTCAGAACAAAATGCAAAGCTACCAAATATCGATGGGTTATCACAAGGGAAAATTCGAGTGGTAGTTTTCCAATCGGAGGACGGCACGCATCCCCTTCATTGGAACAAGGCGTCCCCTCGTAGAAGCCCAACTGCGCCCCCTTGAATTTTGCAGCCAAGGCCACCCCTCTGGTAGGTTGGAATGCCAGTGGGTGTTGTGCAACCTTGCCTGTTTTGCAACATGATGGGTGGTGCACGCGAACGCCACCAGACCGGTTGGCCTGCATTTCTTGCGAAGGGTAGGGCGCGGAATTCACCTTGACGCAGATTGCATGTCAGCTGGGCATCCAGTGGAACGGCGCTGGGGCCGACCGGGGCAAGTCCAACTCCCACGGCAGCTGGATATGCCGACAAGTGTCAAGGTGCTGCAGAATCTCGGTTCGTGGCCCTCAAACTGATGCCTCGCGACTGCTGCGCCTCAGACTGACGCCATGCAACTGATGTACCTCGCACTGACGTCATGTGACTGATGTACCTCGCACTGACGTCAAATGACCGAAGAATCTTGCATTGACGTCATGTGGCAGCCGCACATCACACTGACGTCATGTGACTGATGTACCTCGCACTGACGTCATGCGACTGCATGACTAACCGTTACAGCACCGACGTCATGGGACTGATGCATCACACGTTATGTGACTGATGCACCTCACATTGACGTCATATGACTGATGCACCGTGCATGTGACGTCATGTGACAGTCGCACCTCAAACTAACGTTACATCGGCTGATGTAATTCGCACTGACATCATGTGACTGATGTACCAGGCAAGTACAGGGAACAAGTACAGGACGGCTCGTTCGCGGAGGCAAGCCAAGCTTACCTTTCTACTGGTCATGGGGCCCTTTATATATGGGTTTGGCACGTGACGCGGGGACGCGAGAGGGCGTAGCGTGGAGGTCGAAACTGTTTGCGATGCGAAGTACAGAGTCTGGGATTGGTCTGTTTGGAAAATAAATATAGCGAGGGTCACATTGGAAGGATGTTTTGCGCGGTGGCTGAGGCTGACTCAGATAAGACGCTATGTAGTAGGGTGCTCGAGTGGTAAGTTGGTTTTGGGTGAAATAAATCGAGCGAAATCCGTGGGTGTGACGGGTGATTATAACTCAGGGTGACAAGACAGGGTGACAATGTTTTCGTGGTGGCTGGATGAAGCTGTCTCAGAGTGTTGTAATAGGGAAGATACGCGGCAGTCGAGGTCATCTTGGTGAAGGTCCAGCACGCGAACCGGCTCGTAAGAATGAATAAACAGTTCCGTGTAGCAAATGTCGAGAATTGTCGGTGGAGTGGGAAACAGTGTGGCATATCGGAACATGTTACAGAGCAGGGTCCAGCATGACTAACCGTTACAGCACCGACGTCATGTGACTGATGCAATTCACACTGACGCCATGTGACTGGTGCACTTCACATTGACGTCATGTGACTGATGCACCTCATGCTGACGTCATGTGACTGATGCACCTCAGACTAACGTCATGTGGCTGATGCACCTCACACTGACGTTATGCGACTGATTCATCCCAAACTGCCGTCATACGGCTGATGCATCTCACACTGACTTCATGTGACCACTTCACCCCAGACTGACGTCATGTGACTGATGCACCTCACACTGACGTCATGTGACTGATGCACTTCAGACTGATGCTGCTCGGCGTATTGCTGGCGGTCGGACCGGCAATTGGTCAGTACGAGCAGCACTCGATTCCCATCTACGACCGCGCCCCGTCACAGCCTCAGGTGGGTCAGCCACGGCCGCGACCTGTCACCACCTCAGGTGGGTCAGCCACGGCCGCGCCCCGTCACCACCTCAGGTGGGTCAGCCACGGCCGCGACCTGTCACCACCTCAGGTGGGTCAGCCACGGCCGCACCCCGTCGCCACCTCAGGTGGGTCGGCCACGGCCGCGCCCCGTCACAGCCTCAGGTGGATCAGCCACGGCCGCGCCCCGTCGCCACCTCAGGTGGGTCAGCCACGGCCGCGCCCCGTCACAGCCTCAGGTGGGTCAGCCACGGCCGCACCCCGTCGCCACCTCAGGTGGGTCAGCCACGGCCGCGCCCCGTCACCACCTCAGGTGGGTCGGCCACGGCCGCGACCTGTCACATCCTCAGGTGGGTCAGCCACGGCCGCGCCCCGTCACAGCCTCAGGTGGGTCGGCCACGGCCGCGCCCCGTCACAGCCTCAGGTGGGTCAGCCACGGCCGCGCCCCGTCACAGCCTCAGGTGGGTCAGCCACGGCCGCGCCCCGTCACAGCCTCAGGTGGGTCAGCCACGGCCGCGCCCCGTCACAGCCTCAGGTGGGTCAGCCACGGCCGCGCCCCGTCACAGCCTCAGGTGGGTCAGCCACGGCCGCCGTCCGTCACAGCCTCAGGTGGGTCAGCCACGGCCGCGACCTGTCACCACCTCAGGTGGGTCAGCCACGGCCGCGCCCCGTCACAGCCTCAGGTGGGTCAGCCACGGCCGCGCCCCGTCACAGCCTCAGGTAGGTCAGCCACGGCCGCGCCCCGTCACAGCCTCAGGTGGGTCAGCCACGGCCGCCGTCCGTCACAGCCTCAGGTGGGTCAGCCACGGCCGCGCCCCGTCACAGCCTCAGGTGGATCAGCCACGGCACATCAGTGACATCACACACGGGTACACACCACGGCTGAGCGGCTGGGTCTGTCTGGTGTCATTGCCGACAGTGGCTGGTGTCAGTCATTGCCGACAGTGGCTGGTGTCACCCACTGTCTGCCGATAGCGACAGACAGTGGGTGGTGAGACAGTACAGTGGGGGTGTTACTGCCGATAGCGACCGACAGTGGGTGGTGAGACAGTGCAGGGGGGGGGTGTTATTGCCGATAGCGCCCGACAGTGTGTGGTGAGACAACGCAGTGGGGTGTCACTGGCGATAGCGACCGACAGTGGGTGGTGAGTGCAGTGTCCGTTCACTCCCGGTCACACCAACACGATCTCAATGCCACTGCTGTAGCCGCCTGCAGCGGCTACAGCAGTGGCCGCGTCGCCTCGGCGACTCTGTTGAACCGTCCCACGGCTCTGGCTCCGCTGAGGTGGTAGGGGGTCACCCCGTATGTGCTGGATGCCAACTCGTCGCTGATAGGAGCTGAAATCGGCCGATGTGAACGCCGCACCTTTGTCAGACACAAGTTGTGCAGGATAACCCTCTCTGCTTGCTACAGTCTCCAACAACTGGATCACTGCATGAGAAGATGGGGTAGAGCAGAATCCCACTTCAGGCCACTTAGAAAAGTAATCCACCATGACCACGGCGAAGTGATGCCGTTGACCACCGTCCTCCATTGGCCAGATGAAATCAATGCCCACCTTCTCCCAGGGCCCGTCAGGGAGCGGCACTGGACGCAGAGAAACCCTCGCAGGTGAACATACTTTGTCTGGTGTCGCACAAACAAGACAGCCCACCGAGACAGCCTCATACCGGGTCGACCAACGCCACTTGCAGTCAAGATCTTGAGGGCGGCGTGGTTTGTTCTGAGGACAAAGTCACGTCCAAAAAGATAGCTATGGCATTTTTTTCGCACGCCCACACAAGCCAGTGCCTCTCTCTCCGTCTCACCATCTCACCGTCTCTCCGTCTCTCCGTCTCTCCGTCTCTCCGTCTCTCCGTCTCTCCGTCTCTCCGTCTCTCCGTCTCTCCGTCCCTCCGTCTCTCCGTGTCTCCTTGTCTCCGTGTCTCCGTGTCTCCGTGTCTCCGTGTCTCCGTGTCTCCGTGTCTCCGTGTCTCCGTGTCTCCGTGTCTCCGTGTCTCCGTGTCTCCGTGTCTCCGTGTCTCCGTGTCTCCGTGTCTCCGTGTCTCGGTGTCTCCATCTGGATGAATCTGTGTCAAGACGGTTCCCAGTCCGACATCGCTGGCGTCGGTAGAGATACGCGTCTCAAGCGTGGTGTCGAACATCGCCAGCACGTCAGAGTGTAGGATAGCACCTCGAACGTCGTCCAAGGCTTTCGCCATCTCCGATGTCCAGTGGAACGTTGGAGCTTCTTTGCGCAGCTGTTTTCGCAGGGGTTCCACCCTGGTGCTGAAGTTCGGAACAAACCTGCTGTAGAAGCTCAACATTCCCAACACAGTTTGTAACTGCCGCCTCGAGGCTGGCTTCCTCAAGTCTCTCAGGCCCTGAACCCGCTCTTCTGAAACAACCAGTCCCCGATCAGAAACGATGAAGCCCAGGAACTCCACTGACGTCACTCCAAAGTGACACTCGTCATGATTGAATGTGATGTTGTACTTGGATAGTCGCTGCATCACCACAGAGAGTCGCTCGTCGTGCTCCTTCTGGCTGCGGCCAATGACGATTACGTCATCAAGACATACTTGAACACCATCTAGTTCTTTCAACACACACTCCATGATCTTTTGAGAACATTGTGGCAGGCTTTTCAATCCAAATACTCCTCTAACGTGTCTCCATACCTGGCCTTCATGCACAAACGCAGTCAGAACGTGACGATTCATGGAGCTCCAACTGGTGGTACGCCGACTTCATGTCCAGCTTAGACATGACGGCAGCTCCGTATAGGTTATCCAACATTTCCTGCATGGCAGGGATAGGATGGCCGTTAGAGATCACTACTTTATTGACTTCAGACACGTCCAAACAAACTCTGAGGCCACTCTCAGACTTCTTTCGAATGGCCACGATGGGAGACAGCCATGGTGATGAGCCCCCTTTCACTCGCTCAATAACGTCTGTCGCTACTCTTCGCCCGCGACCAATCGGCGAGAGAGATTGGCGACGCTATATGACTCAACGGTCGACGTGTCGTAAAACCAATAACCAACCAATCACTCGCTCAATAACACCCTGCTGCTCCAGTTCTAGCAAATTCTTAGTGACATCAGCCCTCAGCGCTTACGGCATGGATCTCAGTTTCATCTGCACTGGCACTGCATTCGGTTTCAGCCGGACCTTATGCACAAACCCTCGATAGGTGGAAGACACTGCTTTTCCACCTTGCTCACCTGACTAATGATGTTGCCTTTTCGGACGGTTACATCCAGCAAGTGTTGTAGATCTCTTCCCATGAGAAGAACCTTGCCCACAGCCACATGCAGTTTTGTCTGAGCACTTACACCACTAATCTGTCTGAGCACCACTAATCTGGCCAACAACCTGGACTTCTGAGCCATTCCAGCAACCCAAATTCAGTGGAGTATCCCTTAATGGAATGTGGCTGAGCTGGTTGGTGTACACACTCAGCGGAATAATGCCGACAGCTGAACCTGTGTCCACCATCATGTTGACAGTTGTCTTATCGATGGTGACTTGGCACCACGCACATGGAACACCACCAGGGAATTGCACAGACATCACCTGAACTGCATCTACATCAGCCTTCTCCTTCCTCTTGGCCAGAGACCGCTTTGGGCAGCACTTAATATAGTGCCCTAGATCTTGACACTGGTGACAGCGGCGGGACCTGGCGGGACACATCTGATCTCTGGCCCAATGGCCTTGTCCACCACACGCTCTGCAAGTGCCTGATTTCAGACCCTATTTTGGCTCGGCCAACTTACTTGGTCTGGTGAAAGCCACGTCCACTGCAGAACTCGGAACAGCTCCTGCAGAGAATCCAGCAGCACCACTCATCACTGACACACGGACCATACCACGATCAGTTGCGGTGACGATTGACTCCAGTGTCTGCAACGTCAGGTCCTCCTTGAGTATTAACTTTTCTCTTAAAAAATCTGACGAGCAACTTTCCACAAACTGGTCGCGCAACATTTCATCTTCCAGCTCACCAAAGGATACTGGATACTTTTTAACAGCTTCCCTCAAATTAGCAAGATACATTGCTCCCCAGGTTTTTGGAAGCATCCGCGAAACTGAATTATCTCAGTTCGCACATCTGAATCGGTGATAAATAACTTCTCAAACACCTTTACCGTTGCTTGAAAGCCTATGCCTCCTGCATCCATAATACAGTCACCATCCTCGCCCTTGGTTGGTTGGTTATTTGGACTCAGGGGCGCATCGACTGCGTTGGTCATACAGCGCCCATCCTCGCCCTTGACTGACGATCTTGAAACTCCAGATGTGGCTCTGAATAAACACCTGGCTTCAGTCCCCACTGCATGTAACAACAGGGCCTGTCGACGGGAATCGGTCCACTCCATCCAGCCACATGCCTCACCATACACCACAAAGTCAGCAAGCCATTGGGACCATGCGATCCCTAGCCGTTGACCTGGTCTTGACAGAAACTCCTGTGGTGGTTGCACTGGAAACATGGCGAAATGAATCAAAACCGAACGACAGGTGATCAACTACTGGCAGAGTCCAAATTGTACCTGGTCGTCAAAGATGTAGTGTCCGTTCACTCCCGGTCACACCAACACGATCTCAATGCCACTCCTGTATTGACATCCTCGCGCAGTCTTCTATAACAACGTGAGAAAAAACTCAGCTCAGTCCGACCCCGGCCAACGCCCGACTGTCACTGTTCGCTTGACACTGGTCGCGACCGGCGCCACCCCAGTCCAGTGCCGCACCCCTTTAGCTCAGCTGATTGGCAAATTACACGTCAGCTCTCGCGTTGCCACCGCCTACAGGTGACAGTACAATGCCTGGTGCCCAACTGTGCCAATAGGTGGCAGCGCACACGCACGGGGTTCGTAGCGCACGATACTACAGTGAGACAGCGCAGTGGGGGTATCACTGCCGATAGCGACCGACAGTGGGTGGTGAGACAGTGCAGTGGGGATGTTACTGCCGATAGCGACCGACAGTGGGTGGTGAGACAGCGCAGTGGGGGTATCACTGCCGATAGCGACCGACAGTGGGTGGTGAGACAGCGCAGTGGGGGTATCACTGGCGATAGCGACCGACAGTGGGTGGTGAGACAGCGCAGTGGGGGTATCACTGCCGATAGCGACCGACAGTGGGTGGTGAGACAGCGCAGTGGGGGTATCACTGCCGATAGCGACCGACAGTGGGTGGTGAGACAGCGCAGTGGGGGTATCACTGGCGATAGCCGCCGACAGTGGGTGGTGAGACAGCGCAGTGGGGATGTTACTGCCGATAGCGACCGACAGTGGGTGGTGAGACAGTGCAGTGGGGGTGTTACTGCCGATAGCCGCCGACAGTGGGTGGTGAGACAGTGCAGTGGGGATGTTACTGCCGATAGCTACCGACAGTGGGTGGTGAGACAGTGCAGTGGGGGTGTTACTGCCGATAGCGACCGACAGTGGGTGGTGAGACAGTGCAGTGGGGGTGTTACTGCCGATAGCGACCGACAGTGGGTGGTGAGACAGCGCAGTGGGGGTGTTACTGCCGATAGCCGCCGACAGTGGGTGGTGAGACAGTGCAGTGGGGATGTTACTGCCGATAGCGACCAACAGTGGGTGGTGAGACAGTGCAGTGGGGATGCTACTGCCGATAGCGACCGACAGTGGGTGGTGAGACAGTGCAGTGGGGGTGTTACTGCCGATAGCAACCGACAGTGGGTGGTGAGACAGCGCAGTGACAATACGTGGAACTGCTACTCTTGCAGCAGCTCCACCACAAATTGGCCAGCGATGCGTAGGTGCAATGCCTTCATCTGTCAGATTTGCATCAATACTCATATCATGGTTGTCGTTGGCGCTGAACAATGCGACATCAAGAAGCAATGTGACACATGTGATCAGATCAGCGATTCGAAGGTTAAATATGCTTGTACTAGATACAATCGCCGGTAGTTTTGGCAATTGGAGTTTAAGCAATCTTGGCATAGCAAAAATTTGCCAAGGGACATTTGAACCAGACGACCAACGATATTTCAGTTCAATCGATGATCTGAAATATCCAAAACATTTTGCACTGATCGTGAGCCTTATATTGCTATTTCAACAAGTGACTTCGCCCTTAGAATAACGTAAGCAATATTTACACAAGGCCTATTCGATTTATGTGCTTTATCGATGCTTTGTCACCTGTCTGAAAGCTAAAACTTACACGGAACTTTACTGACCGCTTCCATTGAGCCGCTTTTGTGCTCACTATTACTCGCATCGCTTTCCGCAGCGCCTCCGTAACGGCTCCGCTCCGCTCCCGGCAATCCTCGGCGTGGGTGGCCCTCCACTAGCTGGCACGCTTTGCCGGCGGCGAGCCTCGGCTTGGGTGGCCCTCTACTAACAGCGAGCATGCTTTGCTGGCGGCAGTTCTCGGCTTGGGTGGGCTGGGCTTGCGACTGCGCTTGGCTAACTGGCTGTGGGCTGGGCTTGCGACTGCGCTTGGCTAACTGGCTGTGGGCTGCGACCGACAGGTGTAGATTGGAGCGCGAGAGTCGGCGCCCTCCTTCGTGGTGTTCCCCGGCTCTAGCACTGACTAATTAGGCACCGGGTACCAGGTGAGTTGGCTCGGTTCAGTTGGCTGAGTTGGCGAAGCCGACTCACACGAGGCGTGATCAACATTTCTCAGCATGGCCTCGACAATTTACATCGACTGCTAACTGCATTGAATATCTGCTTTGCACGGTTCATATCGGCATATTATCGACTGTTCCGTCGCATGACAACATAATGGGATTAAGTGCGACAATGCAAGTTGATATCATTATGTGGGTGCATCTTCATTCGTAATTTATAGGCTCCAAAAACTTACTTTTTACTCTTAAAGACATGCGAAAATCTCCACCTATTACATTTTGCTTATTTATTTCAAGTACGCAGTATAAGCACACGAACATCCTACATCGTAACACCTTCTGAACCTCCTCTTCCAACGGCGCTTAAGAATGATTTAGAGGTGGAAGTTGTCAACAAAATCATGCATTTTTGTTCGGTTTACCATTCTCATTGCGATGTTTAGGAGTTGTATTATACAATACAATTCCAAAACATCGCAGTGAGAATTGTGTACCGAACAGAAATTATTTACTTTTTGACCACTTCCACCTCTAAGTCATTCCTAAGCGTCGTCGGAAGAGGAGGTTCCCTGACATAAGAAGAAACCTCTAAGACGGCGTAAGAGTCCCAAATGCGGGATGGGGCCCCCAGGACGGAAGAGGAGGCCTGTAAGGCGAAGAGAGGCACAAAGGCAGAATAGGAGGAAGGAGCTCCCAAGACGGGTTGGAAGCCACCAAGACGGAAGAGAAGGCCAGCAGACGAGATCGGAGGCCCAGAAAGGGAAAACAGACCCCGAGACGGCAGAGGAGGCTCTTTGAAGCCCGAGGAGGCCCCTGCAATAGCTGTCCCTCTCACGCTCTTCGGGAGCCGGTGTGCGGTTCATAGTAAAATGGTATGCGCAATCTGAAGCATGCCAAGGAAACCGACTACTTTTGACAGCACACTTGAGAGGAGCGGGGGGGGGGGGCGACCGTCAAAGAGAATGCGAAACTGAACCGACGCGTGTGCCGGCTCGTTCTGTGTTTCCTCGATTGTTCAGTGTCACCATACTGCTGTCGACAGTGGATGTGTCTGGTGAGCTCGTCGCTACTGACCACCCGCCCACCAGTGGTGACTGACCACCCGCTCACCAGTGCACTGATGAGTCAGTCACGACTGCAGTTGTGACTGACCACGCGCCTACCAGTGGTGACTGAACCACGCGCCCACCAGTGGTGATTGACCCCTTCCCCCATCAGTGGTGACTGACCACGCTCCTACCAGTGAAGTGGTGACTGACCCTCGGTCGTCGTGCTCAACCACGCTACGCAGCTGCGGCGTATAACAGGTGCGATAGCAGCTGGTGTTATGGGAGCCGAACCGGCCATTTTCGGGATGGGTGGCACAAGGCAGGCACAAGCATAAGGTAATTATTATGTGTATAACAGGTGCGATAGCAGCTGGTGTTATGGGAGCCGTACCGGCCATTTTCGGGATGGGTGGCACAAGGCAGGCACAAGCATAAGGTAATTATTATGTGTATAACAGGTGCGATAGCAGCTGGTGTTATGGGAGCCGTACCGGCCATTTTCGGGATGGGTGGCACAAGGCAAGCACAAACATAAGGCAATTATTATCAGTGTTATTGCTGTTATCAACACGACGGTGGTTCCTCAACCAGTATATCTTCAACTGTGGTAGACCTGAGAGGCGTAACGAAGGGTTACGATTAGGCTACGATTTGCGATCTACCCGTCTGGTGGCCGTCTGAAGGCTGACGCGATGCTGAATGGTTATGATTTACCAATCGGGTGGCCGTGGGAGGCTGACGCGATATACCGCACGCTTAACCGACCGACCAATCCCAGCACGTTTATTTTTGCCATGTGCGGTTGCCAAAGCAAAATCCACTCACATCTGATACGGCAATCTTTCTGGTAGCTATGAATATTTAGAAAGTTACGGTTGGTTTTATGCTTCCCAACGAAACCATGGGAGAAGCAGTGGACATTCACCAGTTCTGAATACATCTGCCGTATGCAAGGAATCAACACAGACTGGAACGCTACCACTGCAGCCGTGTTATGTGTTTGGGAGTCAGAGACTACATAAAGCTTCTGTATAAATCGCTAGTGAGTAGGACTGGTCTATGGGGAGTGCATTCCAGTGCATGTTTTGGTTTTCACTTGGTGACACATCGAGAAAATGGCACTTGAATTTCCTAAAATGGGCCCTTTAGGTGCATTAAAGGGGCACTTTTTCGGACTATTGTACAGAAGTGCACAACTGATTTTGGTCAGGAAAAGTACGAAGTAGCCTAGCTCAAGATGAAGCCTGTGCAGCTTTATTCTGAGACCCCGAAACAAAACTTGTAGGTTATGTGCCCATCCACTAGCTGACTTATCCAAAGTCTTCCGGAAATTTCAGATGGTGCTTTTGCATGTGCCTTGTGGTTTCGATGTGCTGCTTTTCCGTGCGTCCTCATCAGCACAGATGTTAAATTTCCCAAAGCTAGGTGTTTCGCAGCCAGTAGCGTGCCTAGGATTTTCGCCCAGGGGAGGGGAGCGGATTTATAGTGGGCACATTTGCCCCACCTGTTAAAATGTCACCGGATATCGACTACTATATTTCAAAGTGGCTCATTTTCATGTTGTATTTAAATAGTTAGGGACAACTTAAGTTGTCTGAGAATGGGGCCCACACGACTACAATCGTTTCTAAGTCACTTAATTTCAATCCCTGCAAAGTGTTCTGTAATGGCACTCTCGGAACTCGACCCAGACTGGGTATTCGGGGCTTTGTCTCCTCCGACCGGGCCGCCGAGTCCCGCCCGAGGGCAGACCCGACCGGCGACACTCAAGGGTCGCGTCAGGCAGTACAGCAGGGTGTAGCACACACCCCAGCCTATCACATTCCTCCACGCTGGATTATATGATCCAAAACGTTGGGGTGGCCGCAATGCTTCCCATGGTCGCAAGTCATAACGGTCAGCCGATCTGTCACCGTCCATCCTAACATTAGCAGGCATAACAGCGTCTGGCTGAGCCAGAGGACTGGCGGTGAGGGGCCGGAGATGGCACGTCATACGAGTCACCGGATACCACACTCCCATGGCGCGCCTTACCCAAATATCGCTGGATGAATCTACCATCCAGTGGACGCACAGTCGATTTAGCCCAAAAGAAGCAGGCATTGAAGAAACTAAAAGTTAACTCTGATGAATACCTAGAAGCATATATAACAATGGTGTGCGTGATTTTAAAGTTCAAGTATATTTTTGCTGTTCTTGGTTCAGTTTCTTACGTTGATTCCGAAAATCGCATTCATTCTTCTCAATCAGGTCAAATTTTCGAAATAAAACTATTTTGTGAAATGCTAATGTCCCATTATATTGGTAGGCATGTGAGTCTTCTAGTAGCGTAAATCGGCTGCTATCTACGTACAGGCTTTACAGGCGGTTCACAGGCGGTTTACAGGCGCTTGCAGGCGATCCACAGACGGTTTACAGGCGGTTTACAGGCAGTTACAGGCGGTTAGCATGCTGTTTCCAGGCGGTTCTTTACTATATAATATAGATAGCAATAGATAGCAAGAAGGGTGCAGCATGATACATGGCTAATCAGGAAGGAATGGTCTCCTCAGGGACTTCCGGTTGTGCTGGGCAGACACTACATTCCTCTTTAGGCACCAGCAGAAGTCGGCAAGAAAGTTGACGTCCCACCGGCCTTGATGTCGTTCCTCCATCACTCGGATGTCCTTGTGAAAACGCTGTTCTCACTGAAGTCTCCACAATTATCCGGAAAATAGTCCAGATGAGATCTGAGGAAGTGCATTTTCACTGACATGCGCGCACCTTGTCGGCGGAAATTCTTCATCAGCTCATCGACAGCCTTCTCGTACTCTGGACTCCGGTGGTTGCCGAGGAAATTGGCGATGATCGACTTCAGAGCCAGCCAAGCAGATATTTTAGTGGGATTCAAGATACATCGAAGAGAGTGTCCTTAATGAGCTCTCTTATCTGAGGACCATCGAATGTCCACTGCCTTTAGCTTCTCCCTGCATACGCGCGGAAACTTCCGTCACTGAAAAGTGAGTCCTCCGCCTTCTTCGTCCAGCACCTTCACCAAGTTCTTCATGAGATCGAGTTTCATGTGCAGTGGTGAGAGTAGAATCTTGTGCAGTTCGACCAAAGTGGGACCGAGCATTGTGTGAGCCGGGCTATAGTCCTTGCCTAGACGGCCACTCTCGTTGGATATAATGCTGGTTGTCTGCCCAGCTTGGTTTATCTCATTTCAACTGAGTATGCGACAGAGATCGAACCGAACTCGTTGCCGTTCTTCAGAAGAACTGCCTTGAGACCCCTACTCGACGAGTCAATTAAATGTCTCCATTCTGTAGGGTCATACTTCAAGCCTATCGCTTCGGTCAGGTCGGCAATGTTGTTGCAGTAGACCAGAGAAGATGAGAAGTATTTCAAATGAGAAGTATTTCCACCGGTCGGTCTTCCTCTGTAGCACCGGTAGCACCGGTCGGTCTTTTTCTATTGACTCCAATGTACCAGACTCATCTGCACTGGTCGTATCTCCAGACTCTGAGTCGGACGGCAATCCCATGTCGACGTCAGTTTCAGGAACAAGAACACCTGGGCCATGGTGGACTGGCTTTATGGCTGATGAAACGTTTCATCAATATTTGAGGAAACAGATATTGCACTGCTCTTGCGATGGATGCCCCGTAGATTCGTCATGCAGAAATAACAGTCCGTGGTGTGATCTTTGCCTTCCCTCCACACCATCGGAACACCAAACGGCATACCTTTCTTCGTTTTGTTCCTTCAATCCCGTAGGTTTTGAACATATGTTTTGCAACATACGAGTACTCGTATATGAGTGGCGAACGGCTTATCTTGGTCGCCTAGTATGAATCCGAAGTAAGCGTTATATGACTTGTTCACAAAATCTGTAATTAACGCTTAAGAGCTTGAAAAAGTCACCTTTCCACAGACATAGCAGAACCTGTCAGGGTGGTTCTCGCTCTTTCGAGTCATTGAAATAACAATCCGGATCTGAAATGATGGAAAGAAGGCTGACGCGAGACAATTTAGGACAAAAATATCAGTCATGAACATTATCTCAGTAATACCATTTGGGCCATGCATGTTTTTTTTTTTAATCTAGCATATCTTAGAAACCTGACCTGATTGAGAAAAATGGATTGCATTTCTGAATTCAGCATGCGAAACTGATCCTAAATCAAAAGTCTTCACTTATTAAGCCTACACTCATTAAAACTTATCCGGCTGTTTTGTATATATGCACGGCTTATTAATTGATGATGTCCGTGTCCGTCCAAAATGTGCACTCCGAAATTTCATGCTGTAGCTTCTAGAATATTGAATATTTGGGGAAAAAATCTACTTAGTTCTAAATGGTTCTGCTTGATATACTCCTGAACAAAGTTTTTTTTTCAGTGAAGCCCACCACATATAACAGCAGGACACTTACTATACGTGTCCGTCCAAAACTGTCCACTCCGAAATATTTACTTTTTATGCACTGAAGAACACAATTTCAATGCTGTTCCAAACAATTAGATCTACAAATGAGCCTCCTGTGCCACATATTATACATATATAATAATAACTCCATTTATTTTTGTTTTACTGTGTTGTTGTGCAATATAAGTATTTCTCAGAAAATGTCCACTCCGAAACCTTGCCCACAGGACAATACAGCTAGTTGAAAAGCCTCAGTTCATGCAAATGTCTACGTTTTCTGACTAGCTTATTAAGCAATAATCTTCATCTTCTTATTAATGATGCAATAATATGTGCATTACATACCAGGGTTATTAATATGCATCATAAATGCACAGGTTTAAGTTCAAAATGTAAATGTATATCAATAAAAATAACGATGAAAGTGCTATATGGGACTCATTTTGGACATTTTATTTTTGAATTGCTAAAGTGATTTGAATTAGATAGTTAAATATTAATATGTTGATATGCACCAGCAATATGTGTTGGCATATAAATGATGACCATGCTTTTCGGAGTGGACAAATATTTGGACTTATTTGTTCTCATGTTTAGTTGCATCAGTGAATGTGCATGCTTGTGGTAGTGGTTTGACGCCATGTTTGTTTATTTGCAGATGTGTCTTTGATCATCAAGAATAACAATAGTCTGCTTGCATCTTTTAGTACTTGGTAGTCTAAGTAGTATCAGTAGTAACTGCTCATTAACGCTAACAATGGAATCGATACTGAATTGTCAAATTTAAGTGGAACTTGCGGAAACGTGAAACTGGTAGTTCCTCTGGTGAAACTCCCGCAGAAACCACACAACAAAGTAGTAAAACCACAGCATATAGGAAAACGAGTAAAGGAAGGTAAACCAGAAAAGTACAATGAATTGAAGGAGAAGGAGAGAAGCAGGTGGCATCAGCGGAAAGTGCTTGTGGCCGAGTTATCTGCAAAAGCTCAGGATGACCAACGCAAAGCATGGAAAAGACAGGAAGCTACCCAGAGGGCAAACCAGAGTGCGAATCCAAAAACATCGAGCATGGTGCAGCAGCCCAGGAAAAATGTTGAAGAATATGACACCAGAAGAAAAGCGGGAGTACTGAAAAGAACAAAAGCGCACAAAAAGAAAGTCTACAACTGCTCAAAAGATAGTCCACGAAACGCTTGTCATGTACAAGGTCAGCTTCATGCATCCATCAGGAGGAAAAAACCGGTCCATATGGCCTCCAGTGAAATATATCGATGAATTACCGAAGGCAGGTATTCTGACCGTAATTGGTGATGTACCGCAATGAGTAGACAGAGGGCACTTCACATTCCCCGAGACCACGTTCCAGGATATTGATAAAGTGTTCAATAGACTAGGGTAGTGCCTCACTCATGACTTCGTGCAATACAAAGACTACTTTCTTGACGTTCTGATCTTGGCAAATGGACAAGCGCCAGCCAATGCACGAACATCTGTTTCAAACTAATTCAAGAACTGTTTATATGTTTATTGAACTTCTGAATACTAAATGTTGCTCATGTAGGTACATAAGTATATTATCTATGTTATGTAGATGGTAACCATACCCTTTTTCTTAATGATACAGTCCAGTAGTGTGTACACAAGTTATACATGATTATGTCCAAAAAACGTCCACTCGAAAAAAATGTTAAAATATGAAGCCAGGTGAAGTATACCAAAACAAAGACCATGTACCAAAACAATGAGCATGTATTCTTTTCAGTATGATGTCTCTGCTTAGTTTAAGACTTTTCATTAAAATGAAATGGTGTATTTCAATGCCTTAAGACATTAGGATTGTGTGCAATACAGATACTTAACGCTGCCTTTCCAAAGTTTCATGCAAATAGGTGATCATTACCCCTTCTAAACATTTGTTATGTCTTCTACCAGTTAATAATATTTAATTGACTTAAATACATTAAATTAGCAAAGATTAACTGCTTTCATAGATTATCTAATAGGCAAAATGCAAAATGCATGTACCACCCATTAAAACCTGTGTAATTTTTTTATTCTCTAAAATGTTACAATATTCCTCAATTTTTGTAGCATTCATACGCCGAAATATTAGTCAAAGTTATGGAACCGCCAAAATATTCTTTTTTGTTCATGAATATTTTACCCTGTTGAGATTCCTAGCTCTAGGTTACTGTGAAAAAGCCCTACACCGGATCATCCGCATATAAATATAACTCCTTTGTGCCCCTATCCATATACTCCTGTTGTGTCTGCTGTGATCTACGGCGGACCCTCTCCATAATGTCGGATTTGGCGGCATCTGATGGTGTTTTGGTCAACCTGCCCAAAAACAGTTCTGCCGCGGAAACACGTGTCGTGCTGCGCGGAGTGGCTCGACAGCGAAACAAAAAGCGAGGAACTTTTGTTCGCAGTGTCTTCGTCTGCTTTTCAGGAATATTTTAAATGTCTGAACACTGTGCGCAGCCCAGTCGTTTAACTTCGGTCCCAGAGCAGGGGATATCAAATGTACCACGTCATGTCTGCGACAGAAAACATGAAATGCATTAGACCTGAAACACTGTGCATTATCAGATCCCATTGTTTTCGGCTGTCCCCAGCACGCAAGCGAGGTGTGAAAATGTTCTATTGTGACCAGCGACATGCAATTTCGTGAATGATTTATGTCCATCCACTAGGAATATGCGTCGGTAATGATGAAAAACATCCAGCCATCCATCGGACCCGCATAATATACATGGACCCGATCGAAGCTTTTCGTCGGCCACTCCCGTTGATGCAGGGTGGTTCGGATGAGCTGACTCTATGCGCCTGGCGCACATCACATTTCTGAGACATAGACGTGATCTCTTCGTCAATAATTCGCCATCATACATACATGCGCGCGAATGACTGTTCGGGATTCAGCGCAGTGGCCGTCATGTAGTAATCTGTGGATTTCCCGTCTACCTTGAGGCGGAATAGTCACCCGCGAGTCCTACAGCAGACAGCCGTCCTGAACACTCAGTTCAGACTGGCCGGCCCATATAGGGATAAGAACCTCTGGAGATAAGAAGGTTCGGACTGCCAGCCAGCCCTCTCTGACACAGTGAAGCACGGCTGACATGACCGGATCACGGGAAGTCCACACTCTAATTTGCTCTGCTGTCACTGCGGATGCATCATCAAATGAACTTCATCAAACTTCATCAAATGAACAATCTCGGCCGGCATTGGGCTCATCTTGCGGACCCCGAAGTTGTATTGGATTCGTGCGGAATCTATGCTCTTCTAGGTTAGATATTTGGCGACTTCCTAACATAACATCTGTGATAATTTAGATTCGGAATGCCCATGTTGCAGAATGAGGTCCTAGGTAGTCCTAATTAATTGTCCGACTGACAATTAATTGCGTGCATTTGTGAAAAAAAATGAAGGCTTCCTATTAAGCCGTCCTAAAACAATGCTTTGTGTGGTGATCACGGGGCATACATCACCCATCTTTTAACTGATTAAGTACTTTGGGACTAGAAGGTGCACCAGTTTAGCTAGGCTTGATCACTCCCATTCACTCGTATTGTACAAGACCTTGTAAAATGTGCAATTCAAGCAACTAAAAACTTGCGTCAGGTCCTCCTTTAGGATAAGCTTCGGGGCCGTGGTCTGGTCATGTCCGTTCCCCAGTCAGAGACTATTCCCATCGCTTTAGCATTACTGAGGGACCTGGAGTCTGGCTGTCTTGGATGGTGGCTCCGCAGTCGTCAATGAGTGCCTCCCCTCATCCAGTCAAAATTCCTTAAAATAGCCCCTGGCCCGAGTGATCTCAAGTTGTGCATGCTTAAAATTTACTCGGAAACATCACAACAAAGTGACCAATGATTTAAAACACTTTCGAATTGGGAGATGGAGTGGGTTCTTATCGAGGCGTAGCCACGTAGTGATTTTGGCCCCTCAACCGGATAGGGGACGACTATGTTGACAACCGAGATAAAGTTGATCGGAAGTGTTTGTGTCGGCGCCACAGACCTGACCGGGACCATTTGTGTCGCCAGCTGCGACAGACCTGACCGGGACCGTTTGTGTCGCCAGCTGCGACAGACCTGACCGGGACCGTTTGTGTCGCCAGCTGCGACAGACCTGACCGGGACCGTTTGTGTCGGCAACTACGACAGACCTGACCGGGACCGTTTGTGTCGCCAGCTGCGACAGACCTGACCGGGACCGTTTGTGTCGCCAGCTGCGACAGACCTGACCGGGACCATTTGTTGGCAGCTGCGACAGCCGTGTGTGGCGGTCTCGGCCCGCGTGGACCTTCTGCCCGGCGTGACAGGAACCATCAGAGGTGCCCTCTTCTTCTACCAGGAGTGTCCTGATCAGCCAGTTCATATCGCAGGTGAACGCCGCCGTCTAGACAGTAACCGCATGCTTACTTTACATGGGGATGAAGGCGTCTTCCACTTTGACTTTTTGTGGACCTTGAATAATAGTGACGAAATCCGATAGTCTTCTAAATCCGGAGTGAGAACTCAGGATTTCTTTTAGCTCACCGGCAGCGCTTTTTATCCGGACCCCACCAGATCTGAGCTCCCTTCCTGAAATTTTGAGAGGCTTTCACCCGTGCAAAAAGCCCTTCACCAGCTCGTGCATACGATACAGGCCAGGTGTGTCACTGTGTACCCACATACATAGTGTGCCCTTCACCAGAGGGTGCATACGGTATAGATCAGGTGTGTCACTGTGTACCCACATATATAGTGTGCCCTTCACCAATGCATGCACATAGAGCATACCAATGTCCTATATTTCTGACATTTACGTAGAAAATGACACCTATCGGAAACATGCTTGGACCTCCCACAAACATAATTTTAACTTGCTGAATTGTTTCCATGAAACTTCGCAGCTTACAGCTGTCGTAACTCTTACTGTTTCACCATACTCAATTTCTGGGGTGCGTGCCATCACACATGATTGTCGGCGGAGCGATGTTCATCCGTCAGTGCCATATTTTGCTCCCACTTTTCCTGTCATATTTCCACGTCGTTTCGATGTCATTAGAGGTTCGACGTCCTCGCCTCCTCCTCTCTTCCCTCTACGACAATGAATCGCAGGACACTGGTGCAGACCCAGTGTGGCGCCGTGTATCCACATCTATAGTGTGTGCTTCAGCAGCGTGTGTCGCGTTGTAACCGGTCGTCATGGCGCGGCTGCCGCCAGGCCGTCTGACCGGTCTCACTCCCGGCAAGCACGGTCTGCACGTGCACGAGAAGCCCAACTTGGGTGGAAAGTGTTCGGACGCGGGAGGCCACTACAACCCATTCAAGGTCAGTGCCAGTCAGTGCCAGGATCAGGGTCGTGCCAAGATCAGGGTCAGTGTCAGGACCAGGGTCAGTGTCAGGATCAGGATAAGTGTCAGTTCGTGTCAGGATCAGGGTCATTGTTTGTGTTAGTCAGTGTCCGTGTCAGTATCAGGGTCGGTGTCAGTCCGTGTTAGGATCAGGGTCAGTGTTTGTGTCAGTCCGTGTCCGTGTCAGAATCAGGGTCAGTGTCAATGTCAGTGTCAGTCCGTGTCGGTGTGTAGTCGAGATCGGTTATGTGTATCATGGTCAGAGAAGGTCCGAAGACCCAATTGGCCATCCCTGTCAGTGAACGGTAATGTTCTCCCTCATGTTAATATTCGGGCACCGACTGGGGTGTGGTCAGGTGTACGTATTTGGACACCCATGACTCCACAGAAGGCTGACCGAGTGTTCGCGCCGCTGGTACAGCACGCCATCAGCATGAACTTTCAAAAGAACCACAAGGCTATACTTGAGAAAACGTATCGCAAGGTCATTGCAGATCAGGCAATCATGTCGTTATAAAATACTGTATAGGTGATCACATATCACGCCCCCAATCCATCCCCGATTAATGGAATGTTTGAATCAATAAATGTGCACGACTGAGAACACATTTGGATCGGCTACCACGTCTCCGCCCTCCAGCCTGCCAGGTCTATCTGGCCCACCAAACAAGCATGTTAGGTCTATCTGGCCCACTAAACAAGCATGTCAGGTCTATCTGGTCCACCACTAATCTGATTCAAGGTCATGGGTCAATTGTGTGCATGCTTTGTATGCTTGATTTTCTGGTGTTTCGTAAATGCTTGGGTGCATTGGCGAAGACAAATGCCATATGTGGACCTTGCGCATACACATGACCCAGGGCATGACCAGCCATCACCACTGAGGTCATTGGATGGCCTGGTAGGTGCAGCGTTCACTGGATTGGAGTTTAGGGACGCATCGGCCATGCAGCTTCAATGGATCATTGGATGAACTGATAGAACCTTTTCTATGGTCCAAAAGGATGCTGAATTCGAATTCAGCATTCATAATTATTCCGGGGTTGCGCTCAACTATTGCTCTGGGATAGAACACAATTCACTCCCGCCGGGCAGGAGAGGGGATTCTCGGACCCCTCTCATCTCAAGTTTTTCCCGGATAGCGTCCGAACGAGTAGGCGCAGAAACACACAATTTGCTATATAGCTTATAGCTTTCTGCATAGCTGATAGCTTCTTATGCATCTGTTGTACATGTCTCTTGAAAATTTCAGGTCACGAGATCAGAAGCTGAGCAGTTCGCAAAAATGTTTCATTATCATATCAGTTCTTCTTGGAACACATTTCATCATGTACAGGGTGTCCATAAAGTCTCGTTACAGGGGACGAGTGGTCTAGGGGTAAGATGCTCGTCTCATAATCGAAAGGTTGTGGGTTCGAGTCTCACCTGTCGCTACTCTCGCCCGCGACCAATCGGCGTGAGAGATTGGCGACGCTATGTGACTCAACGGTCGACGTGTCGTACAAACCAATAACCAACCAAAGTCTCGTTACAATTTAATTACTTATTTCAAAAGCAAATGAATAGATAAATATATGGAAGTTATTACCAAATGAGAAGTAGATATTGAATTTGATTTGCCTCTACTAATACACTTCTATAAGGGCACCATTAGTTGCACGAAGCGCATGAAGACGGTAACCGATTTCCTGCCATGTTCGCTGTAGCATAGCCTCATCAATAGTGGCAATTGCGTCAGTGATCCTTTGCTTCAGGTTGTTGTTGATGTCCCGTATCTTTGTTCGATACGCGATATATTTAACATAACCCCATAGAAAGAAGTCCAGGGGAGTGATATCTGGGGAGCGAGGTGGCGAGATAATTTGGCCATTCCTTCCAAGCCACCGTTCTGGAAATGTTTGATTTAGGAACTCACTCCCCGATGTGGTGGTGCACCATCTTGCTAGAAAATGATGGTTTGTTGAAGGTCGTCCATCTGTGGTACCACATATTCAGTCAAAAAGTCAAGGTAAAAATCTGCAGAAATTGATCTCTCTATGAAGAAAAATGGGTCAATGATTCGATTTCACATGATCCTACACCACACATTCACCTTTGGACTATCTCGTTGAAGTTCCCCAGTTACATGGGGGTGTTCTGATCCCCAGATCCTCACATTATGTGTGTTCAGTTTCCCTGAAACATGAAAGGTTGCCTCATCACTAAAACAAACTCGGATGAGGAAGTTTGTATCCTTATAAATATGTTCCAGTATGTTAACTGCAAACTCTTTTCGTCTTGGTTTATCATTTGGTTCAAGTAAGAGATGCACTTTGTAAGCGCGCAATCACAAATTCTGGTGTAGGATGTTGTGAACCGTTGAACATGGTAGCCGTAACAGTCTGGCAGCAGTACGAATGGACTTTGTAGGATAATTAGCAAAGGCTTCTCTTGCACGATCGATGTTTTCCTCATATATTTTTGATCGTCCACTCCTCCATTTATCCAACACTGTCCCTGTCTCCATAAATTGTTTGTTCCATGCACGAATTGACGGACGTGACGGTGGATGTCTGCCATACTGAATCCTGCAATTTCGCTGAGTCTGCGTATCCGATTTTGTTTCAATAAACCACGATATACATTGTGCCTTTTCTAGAGGAGTAGCCATTTTTAGGGTTTCATTTAACAGAATCTCTTCCATCAACGGTGTACCTGAAAAACAAAAATGCAATGTGATTAAAAACTTTGATAACCACTGAGTACATTGGACAAATCTGATGAAAACATCCCATCAATTGCCTTTGTAATACATTTTTTGTTATTGTAAAGAGAGTTTATGGACACCCTGTATATTTGCACTGGCAGTGTGGCCATTTCCTGCTCTGGAGACTGTTATCTGATGCCTATGTGATGGTATGTGATGTGATGTCGAGTTTGCCGGTAGCACTGGGTGCCAATATACTTTGTAATACATTAATTTATGTTTTTCTTTGCGAAATCGGTTAACCAGAATGGTCCAGTCCAAATAAAAAACTGTCTATAAACCTTAGCAAATACTTAATAGAATTCCCGATTTTGGCTAGATTTGGCAGAACTTGAATCGATTTGGGAACCGTGAAAGTTTTTCCGAATATGGATTGCCGCACTAATTTGAAATCTTCTCACAAAGAGCAATGAAAAAAAAACACGGCACCCGCTGAATCGGAGAAACTTTTTGCACTTCGGACCACCCTAATATAGCATACATGAATGGAATGGTCAGTACTAACACTTCGGACCACCCTAAAATAGCATACATGAATGAAATGGTCAGTACTAACACTTCGGACCACCCTAAAATAGCATACATGAATGAAATGGTCAGTACTAACACTTCGGACCACCCTAATATAGCATACATGGATGAAATGGTCAGTACTAACACTTCGGACCACCCTAACATAGCATACATGAATGCAATGGTCAGTACTAACACTTCGAATCACCCTAATATAGCATACATGAATGCAATGGTCAGTACTAACACTTCGAACCATCCTAACATAGCATACATGAATGGAATGGTCAGTACTAACACTTCGATTCGCTCGGTACACGACACCATCAGTGAATTTCCGACAGTACTCCCAGTCGGTCCGCACGGCAGACGGTCGCGCCGACCCTCGGCACCATGGCTCACAGCAACTCCGGCTCCAGTGACCGCATCATGTGCTCAGTTCCAGTGACTGTATGCAGTGATCGGTTCCAGTGACCGTATGCTGCGATCGGTTCCAGTGACCGTATGCTGTGCTTGGTTCCAGTGTCCGTATGTTGTGATCGGTTGCAGTGACCGTGTGCTGTGGTCGGTTCCAGTGACGGTATCATGTGCTCATTTCCAGTGACTGTATGCAATGATCGGTTCCAGTGACAGTATGTTGTGCTCGGTTTCAGTGACCGTATGCTATGCTCGGCTGCAGTGACCGTATGCTGTGCTCTGTTCCAGTGACCATATGCTGTGCTCTGTTATAGTGACCGTATGTTGTACTTGATTCCCGTGACCGCATCATGTGCTCAGTTCCAGTGACTGTATGCAGTGCTCGGTCCCAGTGACCGTATACTGTGCTCTGTTCCAGTGACCGTATGCTGCGCTCTGTTATAGTGACCGTATGCTGTGCTCCGTTCCCATAACCGTATGCTGTGCTCGGATCCAGTGACCTCAATTCACGCTTCAGGTCGACGTCACTCCTGGCTTTTCGGCCGCATTTGCATGTGCAGTCATTCATGCCTGATACATCTTCAGTCGGCCGTACCTGTGGTACACACGAAGGACTCATTTCACGTTGTATGTATGGCATTCCTCGATCTCGAGGAAGCTGTTGGATTTCTTGTCGAGTAATGGCACGAGGACAAGTGGGGCCAGAAGATGTACCCTCCCTGCGGGTAGCGAGTGTTCAGAAACGGTAACAGGCGCTTTCTAAATAGTCCTTCAGGTAAGTTGTCCCGTCCATGCAGGCTCTATTCTGGCAAAACAAAGATTCTGAGGCATCCTTCACACTGACGGCGAACCAAACCGTTAACCTCCGAGGGGGCTTGGCCTTTTGGCAGTGCTTCACGCCAGGTGGTGTGTCGCCTCCTCCACTACAGTAGCAACATGCGCTACTGGATGTAAAGTCACCAGCATAGACAAAATATGCTTCATCATGCATGACAATATCGTTGTTGGTCCTCACGCGTAGATGTAGCTTGACACGCGATGGATCATGACCGTCTGTGCTTGACGTTGCTTATCGGCAGCGTGAGGTATTTTTGGCCCCAAGCTGTACTTCAGGACCCGCAGCTCAGACTCCACCATCCATGTTTTCCGTAATTACGTGCGTTTTTTGTTGTAAATCCGGTACCGGGTAAAGTTCAGTGCATGCGAAAAACATTATGTGGGCTGCACCGCAGCATTACTGAAAAACGGAGAGCACGTCACGTACAGAACTCGACAAGGCCGTCCCTGAAATTATGAAGATCACGGAAATCACGGTGAAAATGTGCCACGTAAAAAACAGACGCATGCTCAGATTTCTGAACATTATTGCTGTTTTCTCCGTAATCCGATGCAATTCGGAGTGGATATTTTGGTTCACATGCTGCTCCATGGGATAGCATTATTTCTCTTTTAATATCATGAGAAAGTTTCCATTTTGTTGTCCCCCAGACGAGTGCACCCTCACTCCCACCCCCTCCCCCTCCCTCTGCGAGTGAGATCGAAGTTTGCATCTGCTGCCTTGACTTCTCACTCCTGTCGTGGATTGTTTTTCCAATACTTCTTCGAACTCTTCTACATGCATGCGGAAGAATCGCCAGCAGCCGACTGGATACTACCACACATTTCCTTGACCAGCGTGTGAACTTCCCCACACCCCTCCGATGCAGCAGCATCGGTCGTACCCAGCAAGGTCCGCAGCGCTGATGAACTGTCACCCACACCCCTCCGATGCAGCAGCATCGGTCGTACCCAGCAAGGTCCGCAGCGCTGATGAACTGCCATTGCCTCGCCAGCAACAGTCAGCCCAGCCCTCGTTGGTGGTCCGTCAAATATAACTGTCACTGCCGCGCCAGCAACAGTCAGCCCAGCCCTCGTCTGTGGTCCGTCAAATATAGCTGTCACTGCCGCGCCAGCAACAGTCAGCCCAGCCCTCGTCTGTGGTCCGTCAAATATAACTGCCATTGCCGCGCCAGCAACAGTCAGCCCAGCCCTCGTCTGTGGTCCGTCAAATATAACTGTCACTGCCGCGCCAGCAACAGTCAGCCCAGCCCTCGTCGGTGGTCCGTCAAATATAACTGTCACTGCCGCGCCAGCAACAGTCAGCCCAGCCCTCGTCGGTGGTCCGTCAAATATAACTGTCACTGCCGCGCCAGCAACAGTCAGCCCAGCCCTCGTCTGTGGTCCGTCAAATATAACTGTCACTGCCGCGCCAGCAACAGTCAGCCCAGCCCTCGTCGGTGGTCCGTCAAATATAACTGTCACTGCCGCGCCAGCAACAGTCAGCCCAGCCCTCGTCTGTGGTCCGTCAAATATAACTGTCACTGCCGCGCCAGCAACAGTCAGCCCAGCCCTCGTCGGTGGTCCGTCAAATATAACTGTCACTGCCGCGCCAGCAACAGTAAGCCCAGCCCTCGTCTGTGGTCCGTCAAATATAACGCAGAAGTTGCTAAAACTAGGAGCAAATGCAACAAATGACGGAGAAAAGTAAATCGACACGCGACACGACCGCGCAATATGGTGTTCAAAGTCATCGCCTTCAGTTTTTCAGCGATGACGTCTACAGCGGAGATCACGAGTAAAACAGAAAAACGTCACAGCGAGAACGGAAAACGCGTAAAAACGTCAATGTTTCCCGGTACCAGCACAGATGGTGGAGCCTGCACTTTACTCTGCAGGACCTTCCTCAGATGGCCTGGTGTAATATTGTACTTTTGAGACAAATAACGTGTCGAGATTCCAAGTTTGTTCCGTGCATATTGCACAAGAGATTGATTGCGCGCTGCGATAATCTTGGTGACCTTACGTCCAGATCATTCGTCTCCTTGATGTGTCACTGCTCCAGTACCTTCAATGAATTTCAAATTACGTTAGCAAGTGGTTCTTAAAACTGTCATTCTTGTAAAATGGCTGACGGTGTACTTTTTCCAGTACGTCCAATGAGCCTCATAAAATGTGACCACCATTTCGCGAAATGCGTTTTCGGATGTAGTCACCATTTTGTCGACTAATGAAGCAATTTGGCTTTCAATACGAAGTTCAAAACATGTGCGAGTCACCTGGAAATGTAATGCTATGAGCTTTCCAACGATGCTAAGTACTTGTCTACAAATGCAACAGAAACATGCTCAAAAGTTACGTTGAAAATGAACCAATCAGTCAATCAATCAATCCATCAATCAATCAATCAATCAATCACTCAATCAATCCATCAATCAGTTAATCAATCCATCAATCCATCAATCAATCCACCAATCCATCAATCCATCAATCCATCAATCCGTCAATCCGTCCATCCCTCCATCCATCAATCAATCCATCCATCCATCAATCCATCCATCCATCCATCAATCCATCCATTCATCAATCAATCAATCAATCAATCCATCAACAAATCAATCCATCGGCCAATCAATACATCGATCAACCAATCCATTAATCAATCAATCAATCAATCCATCAATCAATCAAGCAATTCATGGTTAGTGCTCGGTTGGGGGATGAGGAAAGTCCTTTTAACATCAATTCCTTTCATGGTGTCACGTGACAGACGATGGTACCTGCCGTACCGTGTGCGACGTTGTTTCCCAGTAACATGAGTTACTTTTGGCCGCAGTCTATACTGTGCCTCCCATAGGGCATGGAGTCAATATTAAGCTCGTCCAAAGTTGGTTCAGGTCCTACACTACTCCTCTGCTCCTCCCCTCTGCTTGGCTTATTAAGCTCATCCACATTTACTTCAGAAGGGCATCTCATTGTCCCCGCTTCCAAATATCGTGCAGAATACCTTATTCCTAGCTATGCCTGCCTTTATCACGCCTTTATCCTCACTAAAAAGCTTTAAATCGCCCGTGGAGAACTCTCCAACTGCATAACTCCTCTTATTCTAACTGCTAAATCTACAGTGGATGCTAGTGGGTAGACTCAACCACTTATGTGACTCCTGTGACTAAAGGACGAGTAGGAATCCGACGCCAGCCGACGCCAGCCGACGCCAGCTGACTATTATTGATGTAGAGGTGACGCAGCTGGCCTTGTTGCAGACCAATCACGGCGCTCAGACCAATGACATCCAGAATCGCCACCTTGGCGATCTGGGTAACATAGTGGCCAACTTCGAGGGCGTCGCCGAGATCCGCATCAAGGATCCCATCATCAATCTCTTCCCCGGCGTCAAGAGCATCCTGGGCCGGTGAGAGCAGACGCTGACCTCATGGTGCTGATGATTGTCATGATGGCTGGGAGCAGGCACTGACCTGACGATGCTGATCATGGTGCAGTGGCGTACCTATGATTTGCATTAGATGGGCAAAAGGTTTGGAGGGGACCCACCTAACCACGTTTTAAAAAGAGACCCCGGATTTCGACCACTATGTTTTCAAAGGGGCCATTTGTTCTCCAATCGGGACCATTTTTAAAGTAAAATCATTAGTTACCAAGATAATGGTCCTGTGGAGGGGGCCCAATCAACCACCATTGTTTCTGACTCACCAGATTTTAACCCACATTTAACAACAGTGTTGCCCTTACTGACGGCGACAGCTTCAACCCAACAGTGTTGCCCTTGCTGACGGCGTCAGCTTCAGCACAACAACAGTGTTGCCCTTACTGACGGAAAAAGCTTGGACACGACAGCAGCGTTGCCCCTACTGACGGCAACGGCTTGAACACAACAGCAATGCTGCCCTCACTGACGGCAACAGCTTCAACACATCAGCGGTGTTACCCTTACTGACGACGACAGCTTGAACCCAACAACAGTTTCAGTTGCATACGCTGTTTGGTGCAAATGGGGGTAATTAAGCACAAATCTTACCACAAATTACTCTTAAAAAGTGGGCTGCGCTTGCTGATCGAACAGACTCAGCTAACCCTACTCGCAAAATGTGTTGACCGGATAATGCCAGCATCTCTTAACCTTGCCAGCACATAGGCGCAGATGAAGCGAGGTGACCGGTATGTGCATTCTTGTATTATGTGTGTTCTTTAGTCCTGAAGTGTTCTTCGCTCCTGAAGTTAGCCATGCCTCCGCACTCGTTATCGAAGGACGCCGCTGTCATCCAGCAGCTCCATGTTGCAGTGGGAAAGCACGCAATATTTTCTGGTTGGAGGTATGCACGACAGTCGACATACTCATCATCTCTATGCAGCTGTGTGAGAGCCGGCTCTATTATAAGCCACCTGCACGAGTGAGCATTGCCCGCAACGTGTGTTTTGCGCATTATTCTCCTTGGGGAAAAATGAGAGAAAGTTGGCGGTGCGAAATATCGAAAGTGGTTGTCGGCACGTTGACACTGCATCGCGTTACGGTAGTTGCAGGTGAAATAGCTGCCAGATCACTCTTCACCCATGGCAATGGTCAATGCGTCGGTGTTGCCCACTCAAATGACGATGTGGATTGATGCCGCAGAGCGATGGTGGTGCACTCTGGAGAAGACGACCTTGGTCTGGGCGGAGACGAGGGAAGCTTGAAGACAGGAAACGCCGGCATGCGGGTGGGCTGCGGTGTAATAGCACCAAACAACTTCAGCTGTTGATGTGTCACATCACCTGCACTTCACTGTGCTGCTGGGCAGGTGGCAGCGGTCACTGCATGCAACACTTCTTCCAGAGTTCAATAATCAATATTGATTGCTATTTATTTGTGCGACCGACGCCGGGGATTGTCGCTGTCTCGGTATACAAATTGCCACAGGATTGGTTGCAGCCAGGACTACCGTGGTGAAAGGGCACAGGAATTGGTACTGTAGGGGGTCTCAGCCGTCGGTGGGGTGTATGGGGGATGCTGTGGTTGTAGTTGCGGTGGTTGCCGCTACTCGGGTTGTGTGAAAGACAACCTTAGAACCTAACTCGGCTGAATCTCTTCTTTGCCTTGCGCCAGTGTATTGGTGTTGTTGTGGTTGCTGTGTCGTGGTTATGTCTCGGGTTGTGTGAAAGAGAAAACCTAAACTACAACTGAATCTCTTCTTTGCTTTTTACGCCAGTGTGTTGGTGTTGTGTTTGGTGCCCCACCGCTTCCACCGCCCATTCCCCAACCGGAGTCAACACTCGCGCCACTCGGGACGTTTCCCAATCCTGCGTCCCACCGGCGAAACAGTGTGGGCGGCGCCATTAGCCGTGATCGTGCATAAATTGTGTCGTAAACCACCCAATAAAGAAACAAACAAACCAGCCAGCTTGGTGCTGTGTGAACTACCCTCCCTGACACGTATTTATATGTTGTGCGAGTTCAAAGCTTTGGGAGCACCGCACAGGTAAGTGAGTGCCATTTGCTAAATTAGAATGCATACGTTGTATTAGAAAATTAATGAGTATGGATTTGTTTTTCGTGGTTTGAATGGCTTGCCTCCAGTTGGAGCTTTTTGGCTGCCAATAGTATTATAATTGTGTGCAATGTACCGCACGAAATAGATGCCTGTGTTCAATCCCAAGCGGCTTCCGCTGGTCCTAATAGCTATCTAGCACGCACTCATTCTCCTCATTCGCTCACATTCGCTCGTCGCATTCACTATCTCCTTATTAATTAATGCATTGCTTGGTCACAAATTTGGCTGCCAGCCTCCCCCCCTCCTCAGCGCAGCGGTGCACCACCACACATATCTTATGACTATTGCTCTATTTTTTTAGGGTATGTGAATAAAATATTTAAACCTTTCATTGCCAATCAAAGCTGGCCTCACCATTATTGGCAGTGTTCCTCACATGCATAAGGTCTTGATGTTACGATAGGACTCATTTGGTGGCTCCGAGGGCTTAAGTAAGTACTCTGGTGTATATGACAGACCTACCTAAACTTACGACAGTCGATTCCTCGCTGAGCACGCGTGACCAGCCTTACGTATCCAACGGGTGATTCCTACCACGTTGGGTACGTCCCCTGGTCATCTACATACCCTAGCCGGCCCTACCCTTTCAGCCCCGGGGCTTACGGCACGCCAAACCTGTTCTTGCATCCGCCAAGCCACTGCACAATCCGTGCCCCACGTACAAAGAACAGAGGTGGACTAATTACCGCTCAGTGTTTTGCATCTATTCTACTTCCCGGCGCCAGACTTTCGACGAGCGCATGGTCACGGCCTCACATGCATGATGTGTCCGAAGCCCATCTGCGCTCCTGGGTCACAGGGGCCGGCGGGATTTTGCGGTCAAAGAACCATTTGATTTGAGCTAATGCCTCTCCAGTGTTCATTTTATCGCTCCCTCTCGCAGTTAAACACGTAACCACGCAAAATATCTACGGAAATATTGAAATATAGGTATTCATGTTCTGTTTAATACAACGAAGAATGGCTCTTAGATGCTCCTGGGTTTTAGACATTGCGTGTAAAGAAAATATACGACCTTCAATATACCAGGAGGTGCTGAGTTGACCCCTGGCCGGAACGTTGAGTAATAAAGTATAATCTTTATCGATACTTTTGATGTCAACTCAGCACCTCCTGGTATATTGAAGGTCGTATATTTTCTTTACACGCAATATTCATGTTCTGTACAAATTAGATTCTTTGACCTCTATCCCTATCATTAATCGGGAACGTTTGGTCCATATGAGGACAGCTCGCAGGTCGGCTGCATTTATTATAAATTGTCTTCCCGTAGCAAATTAATAACATGCAAATATTCAATCATCATCGGTGAATTGTCATTTGTCATGTCGGCAGAGTACACACGGTACTATTTACGTCTGTCTGTCAGTTGCTGGTGACACGATACGAGCGAAAGGCGCGACGTGTTCCCCTCAGCCCCCGAGGCACTGCCCGCTATCTAGCCGCGGACGTGTCTACTCTCCCCTGACCACCTGGTCGCCAGGGAATGTACTACGCGCTACCTGTCTGTAATGGCCCAGTGTATTGGACGGGGAAAATAAATACAAAAATAAATAAATAAAAATGTGTCTGTGGAGTCCATTTCGCTTGATGTTTCTGTGGGAAAAGGCAACAGCAATAAACTGAGAATAGGAGCTTTGTACCGATCAGGAACCTTGCCACATTCTCAGCAACTGGAGCTTGATAAGGTGATTTGTGAGGAAATCAGTAGAAACTTTCAGAGGAAATGCCTTATTATTGGTGACTTTAATCTAAAAGGATATGAAAATGTTGGTGTTGGCTCCCCAGCATGTAAACTGTTTAGGAAATGCCTTGAAGAGGACCTGTTCTTACACCAGTTTGTAACAGAACCAACTAGGCAGGGCTCATCCTTGGACCTTGTCTTCTCGGATTTAAGTGATTTAGTTCAAGACTTGACTGTAGGAGAAACTCTGGGAAGAAGTGACCATAACATAGTGAGATTCAAGGCACATGTAGCAGGGACAATCAAGGATAATTTGGAAAAGGTTCCAAATTTTAACAGGGCAGACTTTGACTGCATGAGAGCAGCTTTAAGTGCCATAAAATGGGAAGAAGAATTCTCCGATTTAAATGCCTGTGAAATGTGGGAAAAGTTCAAATCTTACTTGAGGGAAATTCAGATTAAACATGTCCCCCAAAAGCAAAGGCGCAAAAGAAGAGTGGGAAAGCCAGCATGGCTTACACCAGATTTGACAAAAGCAATTAAGGCTAAGAAAGATGCATTTAGAGTATTTAAGGAAGCTTCAAATATAGTAAATCTCAGGTTGTATCAAAAAGCTAGAGACGCTGTGAAACAGAAAACCAGAGCAGCAAAGCGAGCAAAAGAATTGGATTTGGCTAGGAACTGTAATGGGGACAGTAAAAAGTTCTTTAGTTTCTACAAGCTAAGTAAAGTTTCAAGCACAATTGGTCCACTGGAAGTAAATGGGATTATATTGAGTGAGGATAGTGAGATGGTTGAGGAATTGAGCAAGCAGTTTAAATCAGTGTTTACATTGGAGGATGTGACAAATCTGCCAACTGTGAACCACAGCCCAGCAACAGGTGATCAGTTACATGATGTTGATTTCATTGACAGTGATGTTGTTTTGAATTATGTCAGGAAAATAAAGCCAAACAAGGCAGCAGGACCTGATGGAATCTATGCTAGGGTATTGCGGGAAGCTGAAAAAGAATTGGCAATTCCACTCAGTATAATATTTTGTAGATCAGTTTCACAAAATGAAATTCCAACCGATTGGAAAAAGGCAAATGTAGTTCCTATTTTCAAGAAAGGAGAAAGAGGGAAAGTTGAAAACCATAGGCCAGTAAGCCTCACATCACTAATCTGCAAGGTACTTGAATCAATTATCAAGGATAAAATAGTTTGTTTTCTAGAAGGAAACAGAGTGATTCAAGATACTCAACATGGGTTTAGAAAAGGGCGATCGTGTCTCACAAATCTCTTGGACTTTTTTAATTTTGCTACAGAACAATTTGATAAGGGAAATCAGGTTGATGTAGCATATCTTGACTTTAGCAAGGCCTTTGACAAGGTACCTCATAAACGGTTAATGATGCAGCTTCAGGCCCATGGTATTGTGGGTAACATCCTAAAATGGATAGGGTTGTGGCTTTCAGATAGACAGCAGAGAGTGATGCTGAATGGTACAAAATCATCATGGCAAAATGTTCTTAGTGGAGTCCCCCAAGGGTCAGTACTGGGACCACTATTGTTCATTATGTTTGTAAATAACATTGAAAGTGGCCTAAGCAGTAAGGTTTTGAAATTTGCAGATGATTTGAAGGTCTTTAGGGCAATAACAGGGCACAATGAGCAGGTCTTGCTGCAGAAAGACTTAGACGAGCTTGTGAAGTGGTCCGAAAAATGGCAAATGAAATTTAATTTTGATAAATGCAAAATCATGCATGTAGGTAGGCAGCATATCAAGGCTCCATACTTGATGGGTGGCCAAGTACTATCTGTGACTCAGCAGGAGAAGGACTTAGGTGTTATTTTTAACACAAAATTTGGGGCATCAGAACAGACCAAAGAAGCCAGGAAGAAGGCACTAAGAATGCTTGGGGAAATAAATAGGAATGTATCATACAAAAGTGAGGAAGTCATCAGGAAGCTTTATTGTGCATATGTCAGGCCACATCTGGAATATTGTGTCCAAGCTTGGTCCCCTAGTTATGAAAAAGATTGTTGGCTTTTAGAGAGAGTACAAAAGAGGGCAACACAAATGGTGAATGGTATGGGCAACCTGGCATATGAGGAAAGATTGAAGAAATTTAATATGTTTTCACTTAGATATAGAAGGCTGAGAGGAGATCTCATCGAGGTCTTTAAATTTGTTCATGGTCAGGAACAGGGTTATCTCAGGGAACTGTTTGAATTTAACAGAAATGATGCAATTAGAGGTCATCAATTCAAAATTAAAGTTAATCACAGCAGGACAAGGTTAAGACAGTCCTTCTTCACCAACAGGGTAGTAGAACACTGGAACCAGCTGCCAGAAACCATTGTCAGTAGCAACACACTGAACATCTTTAAGAACAGCATAGACAATCATTATAAGAATAGGGGGCTTGTTTTTCTGTATTCCAGGGAGAGTTGATCAACACATTTGATGGACAACTGGTTCAGTGTAAAGAGTGCAACCAAGAAGGGCCCTTGTGGCTCATAGTTGCACTGATCTTTTATGTCTTATGTCTTTATGGGAGGGGAAGACAGGGATTGCTGCACGCACAGTTCTCAACATGCGTGCTCTAGGGTCGAGCGATTGCCATTATTCACCGTCGCTCCAACCTCGGTTCCTGCGTGACGGATGTTAGCAGCCGATGTGTGCTTATTATTCCTGACCGTAAGCCCAAGCTATGCTTCATAAAGGGCAGTGAAAAAGGACTGCAAAAGTCCTTTTTCACTGCCCCTCAAATCCGCCAAATGCAGAATAGCTGCTCCTTGTCCCTGCCAGTGCCCTCAAGCATTTCTATGCTCAAGGTAATATATTTATACACCGTACGCTAGCAGGATCGGCAAACGCTCCTGGTACACGAATCCTTCGTCCACCCATCATATCCCTACCCTACC